>JARHVA010005216.1:157500-287500 GCA_037957365.1 Torreya grandis | reverse complement strand
TATGTGTGTGTATACACACACACACACATATACATACCTCCATTTTCTCTCCTCCCATGTTTCTATCTTTTGTTTTTTATTTACTGCCCATTTGGGCTTGCATATATTTTTGGTAAAATTCTCCCTAAAACAACCATTAGAGATGTAAGCATTTCCAACAACTAATATCAAAGCTTTTGGTGAAGGGCAGCCAAGTTTTAAGTCAATTTAAACATGGTAGTAGGAAGTTTAGGGTCATGGAAGCATCCCCCTATATTTGATGGGAAAAATTATGATGTGTGGAACATCAAAATGAAAAAAACATAGAGCAACAATTAAGAAAAGTCCTCTTTTATATTATTTTGTGATTTATTTCTATAAATAGCAACAACTTTGTGTGTAATCAATTTCAAACTCTTCATATACACACACACACACACACACACACACACACACATATTTCTCTCCTCCCATGTTTCTATCTTGTGTTTTTTATTTGCTGCCCACTTGGGCTTGCATATATTTTTGGTAAAATTCTCCCTACAACAACCATTAGAGATGTAAGCATTTCCAACAACTGGTATCAAAGCTTTTGGTGAAGGGCAGCCAAGTTTTAAGTCAATTTAAACATGGCAGTAGGATGTTTAGGGTCATGGAAGCATCCTCCTATATTTGATGAGAAAAACTATGATGTGTGGAACATCAAAATGAAAAAAACATAGAGCAACAATTAAGAAAAGTCCTCTTTTATATTATTTCGTGATTTATTTCTATAAATAGCAACAACTGTGTATGTAATCAATTTTAAAGTCTTCATATATATATATATATATATATATATATATATATATATATATATATATATATATATATATCCTCCCATGTTTCTATCTTGTGTTTTTTATTTGCTGCCCACTTGGGCTTGCATATATTTTTGGTAAAATTCTCCCTACAACCACCATTAGTGATGTAAGCATTTTTAACAACTGGTATCAAAGCTTTTGGTGAATGGCAGCCAAGTTTTAACTCAATTTAAACATGGCAGTAGGAAGTTTAGGGTCATGGAAGCATCCCCTTATATTTGATGGGAAAAACTATAATGTGTGGAACATCAAAATAAAAACTACATTTAACTCTCAAGAGCTATGGGTATTAGTTAAAGTTGGGTATAGTGAGGTTGCAGACATGACAGCCTTTAATGTGTTAACTCAATCACAAAATAATGTGCTAAAGGATAATAGAAGGAATGATGCCAAAGTATTCATCTATATACAAATGGCATTGGTTGATGCAATTTTTCCTAGGATAGCAACACCTGCCCATTCCAAGCAAGCATGAGATATTTTACAAAATGCATATCAAGAGAGTGACAAGCTAAATCATGTTAGGTTGTAGCTCTTAAGGAGGGACTTTGAGACCCTAAAAATGAAGGAGAATAATTCTATCAATGACTTCTTCATAAGAATAATGAACATAGTCAATCAAATGAAGACATGTGGTGATACCTTTGAAGATCATAAGATCATTGAGAAAGTGTTGAGGAGTCTTCCAATTAGATTTGACCCCGTAGTGATTGATATTGAAGAGTTAAAGAATTTGAGACAAATGATTATGGATGATCTAATGGTTTCCTTTCAAACCCATGAACAAATATTGAATAGGTCAGCCACCTCTTCCCATGAGTAAGAATTCAAGACCAATGTGAATGTGAAAGGAAGGGGGAGAGGATCAAACAATAGAAAAAGAGGAAGTAATTTTAGTAGTCAAGAAGTTGGAAGATATAGCCATCAAGAGTCATATGGAAGAGGAATATGAAGGATCAAAAACACTTCAAGAGGAGGATCTACACAAAGGTATGATAAGTCTAGCATCCAATGTTATTATTGCAAGAGGTATGGACATTATGATAGTGAGTGTAGAAAAGAGTATGACATAAATAGGTATAATTCTAATTTCAATCATAAACAAGAGGCTAAACCTAGTAAGAATGAGAAAAGAGGAAGTTTATTCATAACATGTAACATTACTGAGCAAAGTGGTAAGGAACCATGGTACTTGGATAGTGGTTGTATCAACCACATGAGTGGGAATAAAGAGATGTTCAACCACATTGATGACTCAATAAAATCAAAGGTGAAAATGGGAAACAATGATAAGGTTCCCATCATGGGAAAAGGAAGCATTTCAATCTGCACCAAGCAAGGTGACAAAAGGCAAATTCATGATGTTTACTATATACCCAGGTTGAAGCATAACCTTATTAGCATAGGGCAGCTTGTGTAAAAGAGGTACAAGGTTAGATTTGAGAATGGTGAGTGCATCATATTTGATATTATTGGTTACAATAGGTAGATTTTAGTAGTCAAGATGATAATTAATCATGTGTTTCCATTGAGAATGCAAAGTCAGCTCACAACAACATTCAAAATAGTGATGGTAGATGAGCCTACTCTTTGGAATTTTAGTTTCGGGAATTTGAGCTTTGGAGGGATGAACCTTCTTCACAAAAAGCACATGGTAAATGGGATGCCCCTTATAAAACAACCAAACAAGGTGTGTGAAGTATGCATATTGGGGAAGCAACATAGGAGTTCATTTCCCATGGGTAAGGTATGAAGAGCTAGAGATCCTTTAGATTTGATCCATTCAAACTTGTGTGTTTCAATGAAGACCCCTTCCTATCCAATAATATCTACTTCATGACATTCATAGATGACTATAATCAAAAGATATGGGTGTATTTCTTGATGAACAAATTGGAAGCATTTGAGACCTTCAAGTAATTCAAGGCCATAGTGGAGAAGCAAAGTGGCCACTACATTAAGATTTTAAGGATAGATAGAGGGGGAGAGTATATATCTGATGAGTTCATAAATTTTTACAAGGATCATGGAATAAAAAAGCAATTTATAGCTGATATGCACTACAACATAATGGTGTGGCCGAGAGAAATAATAGGACCATCCAAGAGATGGCAAGGAGCATGCTAAAGGCAAAGGGTTTGCCTAATGATTTTTGGGTTGAGGCTATAACAACAGTCATGTACTTGTTCAATAGACGTCCAACAAAGAGTGTGAGGGATGTGATCACTCAAGAAGAATGGAGCAACCAAAAGCTAAGTGTAGAACACCTTATAGTGTTTGGTTGTGTAGCATATGCACATGTGCCCAAGCAAAAAAGGAACAAATGAGATGAAAAAGTTGATAAGTGTATTTTCATAGGGTATAGTGACCAATAAAAGGTATACCAACTATATAATCCCATCACCAAAGATCTCATAATCAGTCGAGATGTTCAATTTATTGAGCATGAAGCTTGGGAAGAGAAACAAGAAGAAGAGCATGAGCAAACAAGGGCAAGTGGACCATTTATTGAATATAAAACAATAGGTGGTAAAAGTACTAATGCACCAACATACATCCCTATTTCACAAAGGGCTAATTTATCTGTGGAATCATCCATCAAGGAAGTCAAAGAGACATCCATGAGTCAACATCCTCCTCCTCCAACTCAAGTCAACATCAAGTAAGGGCAAAGAGCTTGCAAGAAGTTTATGAGTAGTCAAGGTATGAGCAAAATGAAGATAAAACAATGAATTATGCAGTCTTTCTATCAGTTGATCCAAATTACTTTGAAGAAGTAGTCAAGTATAGTAAGTGGTGTGAAGTAATGGACAAAGAGATGTATGTCATAGAGAGAAATGACACATGGGAGTTAGTTGACCTACAAAAAGGAAAAGAGGTCATAGAAGTTAAGTGGGTGTACAAGACAAAAACTACTATTGAAGTCAAGATAGAGAGGCATAAGGCAAGGCTAGTGGTGAAGGGATACAAAAAAAGGCCTGGATGTGATTACAATGAGACTTTTTTACCTGTAGTAAGGTTAGAAACCATAAAGACAATCATAGCCATTGTTGCCCAACACAAGTGGAAGGTGCATCAAATGGATGTAAAGTCAGCATTCTTGAACGAAGTGCTAGAAGAAGAGGTTTATGTGATACAACCACCTAGATATGAGATTTTCAATCATGAGAACAAGGTATATGGGTTGAAAAAGTCATTGTATGATCTCAAGCAAACCCCAAGAGCATGGTGCAACTATATAGACTCATATTTGTTGAGAAATAATTTTAACAAGAGTGAAAGTAAGCCCACACTATACATAAAAGCATGTAAATAAGGTATGTTGATTGTTGTATTGTATGTGGAAGATCTAATATTAAATGGAAACGCAAATCAGTCCATTGAAAAATTCAAAATAGCCATGAAAAATGAGTTTGAAATGACTGATTTGGGATTCTTGAAGTATTTTCTTAGGATATAAGTCAAAAAAATAGATGAAGCCATATTCACATGCCAATCTAAGTATGCAAATATCTTAGAGAGGTTCAAGATGCTGGACAACAATCTTGTATTCACTCCAGCTGAGACAAGTCTTAAATTGTGTAAAGATGATTGCAGCAATAATGTATACCCCACTCACTATAAGAGCATAATGGGAAGCCTAATGTATTTGACTTAAACAAGGCTGGGTATGGAGATGCCAAGGGAGACACATTGGAAAGTGGGCAAGATGATATTAAGGTACGTGAATGGAATAAGAGATTATGGTGTTTTGTATATAGCAGTAGATGAGTTTTAGCTTGTTGGTTACATGGATAGTGTTTGGGCAGGTAGCCTTGATGACCAAAAGAGCATTTTGGGGTATGTATTTCATCTTGGGTAAGGATCCATATCTTGGGCTTCAAAGAAACAACCCATAGTGTCACTTTATATAAATGAATTAGAGTACATAACAGCCAATGCAGTAGCATGTGAGGTTATATAGTTGAGAAAAATACTTTCAGATTTGCATGAAGAGCAAAAAAGAGATTCTTGTGATAATGTATCATCCATAGCATTGTCAAATAACCCCATGTTTCATGGTAGGATAAAACACATTATAATTAGGTATCATTTTATTCGTGAGTTAGTTGAAAATCATGTCATAGAGCTTAATTTTTGCAAGTCTGATCAACAACTAGCTAATATTTTTACTAAGCTATTATCTAAAGACACTTTCATAAACCTAAGAGGAAGGTTAGGGGTCATAAATGCAATAGCATTAGGCATATAAAGTGTTATGATAACCACAGAGTCTTACAACAGAGCTACAAACTCAAACAACATAGCTCTAGACTCTTATAGTAGAGCTATGGATTACATTAGGGTAACTACAAATTTTGACAGTCTAGTTATGGATTTTATCAGTCCAGCTACAGATTTTGATAGTCCAGCTATGAATTTTGTTAGTCTAGCTATGGATTTCAATAGGGTAGCTACGGATTACAGTCTAGCTATGAATTTTGATAGGGTAGATATGGATTTCAACATTCTAGCTATGGACTCTATCAACAAAGTTACAGACTTCAGAAATGAAGCTCCAAACATGTATAAAAGGATGCAGAAGCATTTGGGAAACTAAAGATAAATTATAAGGAGGTTTCAGAGACTGAGAAAATTTAAGTTGACCATGGTAGGAAGGTCAAAAATAAGGGGGAGTGTTAAAATATTATTTTTGACCTCCTCCTACCTAACTCTACACACAGCTCTAGAACATGATAGGTCACCAACTAAATAAAATGCAGCCCCTTTCAAATTTTAAATTTGGACCCTATTTAACTTGTTTTGGGGGGAGAAAGCTACAGGTTAGGTAATTAGTTAGAAAAGATAAAGAAAAAGGGAATGTACAGTTGTAGACATTCATTCCAATGCAACAGTAGTCATGAAGAAGAGAATGTGTAGCAAAAAATAGAGCAGTAGCAGACCAGATTAGAAACGTAGTAGTAGGAGAAATAATACAACAGCTTTTAGGGAGAGAGAGAAAGGGAAAATAGAGCTATGGATATTCCTAGAATTTCGTAGCATATACAACAAAGTGAATGAATAGTAGTTTGTCAGGAAAGAATAACAAAAGAAGGAAAAATAGAGTAGCAGTAGTCAATAAGGAAAAACATAGAGCTTTTTTTTATGTGTTTTATGTGTTTTTATGATTTATTTTTATAAACAACAATAGCCATGTATGTAATCAAAGTCTTTATGTGTGTGTGTGTGTGTGTGTGTTTTCCTCCATTTCTATCCTCCCTTGTTTCTATCTTGTATTTTTTATTTGTTGCCCACTTGGGCCTGCATATATTTTAGGTAAAATTCTCCCTACAACAACGATTTGAGCTATAAGAATTTCCAACAATAGACTATTAGCAAGGAGAAGATCGTCATATCCTTCAATCATTAAAGTTTGTGACACTAATTTTTTTGATGCATATAGTCAAAAGATTCACGTGCCTTGCAGATGCTTCCACATATTGTATACATGTCTTATTTTGGATGTCCAACCAGTTCCCAAGCTCTTATTTTGGCATTGGTTGGTAGAATGATGGCAAAGGTGATTTGATCGGGATTGACTTTTGTTTGATGCATTTGATGAAAGCAGGGCAATGCCTTGTGAGGGTAAATTGATAATTATTGACTCTCTTATTTTTATTTGAAATACGATTCTCTTGATATCTATATATATATATATATATATATATATATATATATATATATATATATATATATATATATATATATATATATATATATTGCTACTAAATCAATAATTATTATGTCTATTATTAAATTTAAATTATGTAGATTTAGATCTAAATTATTTAATTTAATATGCATATCTAAATAAATAAGATAAATTTATTAATGGTAGAAATTTAAATATAGATAAGTTAAATATTTTATGTAAATTTATAATTAACTATTATAAATATTAATAAATTATATTTATAATCTAAAAACTCTTAAAAAATCATTAAAACTATAATAAAAGTTAAGTAACAAATGACATACAATTATATTTTTTAATTTTCTTGTATTTAATTTTTTTTTTCTTTTATATTTTTTTTTTCCATTGAAATTTTAAATAAACAAAGTAGATATGTAAATACTTAAATAATATTAAATATAGTCTAATATAAAAGCACCATATGATTTATAGTAAAAGTAAATATTTATGATACATACTTATCTATTATCATTAATCTTATATATGATAGTTAATTATATTTATATATTGTTTTAATAAATATAATTATTATATCTAAAATTATTTAGATTTAAATTTATTAATAAAATAAATTTATTAATAGTAAAATTTAAATATAAATAAATTAAATATAAAGAATTATGTAATTCAAAAATTATTAATATTTAATAATATAAGAAATAAATAATTTATGAAATAAAATATATTTTTAAGATATAAAAAAATATATATATATAAATAAAAGTGTCAATAAAACAAGTATTTTTTCAAATAAAACTTAGTTTTTATAACATAAAATTTAAATATTAAAAACAAAATTGTATAGGTTGTTTTTTCTAAAATTAAAGTTTGAGTTTTCTACTTAATTTTTTTAATAATAATTTAAAATACTTATATATATATATATATATATATATATATATATATGAAATCAAATTCATTTTAAGGTCTAATAAAATTTAAAATACGTTTTATAACTATCAATTAAAATTTATGTTCTCAATCAATAATATTTTTTTATGCATTCAAATATTTATAATTATCTAATAATTAATTTGTGCATATATTAACTAAAAATATAATTAAAAAAATATATATTTGTATTGTGATTGATTGAAATTATTAACATGTTATTGTGATTGATTGAAATTATTAATAGTAGAAATAAATTTAATTTTTTTTGCTGAAAGATTTTTATTAATAATTAAAACACTGTCACAAATTTGCATGCAGTCAAAATAGAAACAAATTTAAATTCTACTGTTGGAAGAAGATTTTTATTAATAATTAAAACATTGTCACAAATTCTTAATCAATAATATTTTTTTTTATGCATTCAAATATTTATAGTTATCCAATAATTAATTTGTGCATATATTAACTAAAAATATTAAAAAAATATATTTATTTGTATTGTGATTGGTTGAAATTATTAACATGTTATTAAATAACAATATAAACAAATTTGGTAAAGCTTTTTTGAAATGGCCTCTCCCGCTCCTCTTCCCATCCATCTGTCTAGTTTGAAGGGTTTCATTGCCAGTACGTTGCCTGGATTTGCTGATGCTGACCCTGTTGCAGGTTATTTTATGGTTCCTAATGTGTTGTCCGGCATTATTGTTGGTGCATCATTTGAGTCAAGGGGTTTTGCTATTGAAGATGCATCGAATGGTGGATTCCCTGCTGGGACGTTGCCTGCTACTATGGCTGTAGTGTATTCTTCTATTCTGGGTTCTTCCTCTAGTGATCCTGACTCTTCTACTAACATGGTTCACACTAGAGTCTCATCTCCCGAGAAGAACACTACTCATTCTACTCCTATGACTGGGGGCAACCTGAAACCTTTTGCACTACTCCCCATGTTATGATTTTAGGAGATGAAGTGTTAAAAAATGAAGAATATTTTTCTCAAAAGGGATTGATATGCAGATTTGATAGATTCTGGCCATGGCTCTAAGATCTAAACACATAGATCTTTGAGCAGTGGCATCCCCTTATAGAGGGGAAAATATAAATATACCCATGTCCTAAAAGATTTTTTGTAGTTGATTTTGATTCAGTCACTGAATGAAATGCTATTTTTAATGGTCGTTATTGGTTTTGGGGACAACATGCACTGTCGTTAAAGCCCTGGGTTTCCACCTAAAACCCTCTCACTGAATCTTTCAATAGGCTGTCAGTTTGGATTCATCTTTCAAATTTGCCTCTTCATTTTTTTTGTGAATCTTGCTATAAAGGCACTGGCAACTCGGTGGGTCATTTCATCATGGTGGATCAGGGCACTACTTTATTCTCTCACACCACATATGCTCATAATTTAGTGGATTTGGATTTGTCTATGCCTATCTTGATAGAGGTTGTGTTATAAGTTGTTGATCGCTCTTAGTGTCAGCGTTTGAATTATGAAGGTATCTCATTTTATTGTTGGAGGTGCTTTAATATGAGCCATTTGGCTTCCGAATACCCCCACTTGAAGGTTCCTCAGGGTTTATCTTGGTGGAAGGATACTCTTCAAAAACACCTTACGGTAGGTGTTGATTCTGATTCAGATGTTTTTGAGCCCCCTTTTGATGACGGGAAGGATCTCCTTCCCCCACTACATGACTCTGCTGCTATTACCGATCGCTCTTAGTGCCAGTGTTTGGATTATGAAGGTATCCCGTTTCATTGTCGGAGGTGCTTTAATATGGGCCATTTGGCTTTTGAATGCCCCCACTTGAAGGTTCATCGGGCTTTATCTTGGTGAAAAGATGCTCTTCAAAAACACCTTACATTAGGTGTTGATTCTAACTCAGATGTTTTTAAGCCCCCTTTTGATGACAGGAAGGATCCCCTTCCCCCACTGCATGACTCTTTTGCTACTGGGAATGCTACAGGATCCTCCCCTACTATTGTTGATGATTCTAAGACTAGTGTTGAGACCTCCACTACTGCTACAACGGTTGGGACTGTTGCGTGGACTTCCCTTGCTGCTATTAGAATTGTAATAGGGTCCTCCCCTGTTGTCTCCCATGATATTGTTGTTGTTGTTGCTGCTGCTGAGACCAAGACTGTTGTTGTTAGCGTGTTGTTTGTTGTTAGCATGTTGTTTGTTGTTGGCGCTGATGTTGTTGTGTCCTCCCCCTAGAATCCACCCCCTTATGAGGAATTGGTGAGTTTTTCACCGCCATCTCCTAATTCTGTGAATGGAGATAATATTGCTTATTGGAATGTGGTCTAAAAGAGGAAGCGAGGTCTTCCTAAGCACATTTCACAGAGCCGCTTTCAGGCGAAGGTTGTTTGACCTGTTAGGTCAAGTTTGATTATGGTTTAGTCTATTGTGTGTTGTTAATGTGTTGTTTCTAGCACGTTTGAGATCTTTCTGCCCTAGGAGATGGTTTGTATAGGGTTCAGGGCCCTTTTACTTGTTGATTTAATCAAAAACAATAGAAAAAAATTTAAATTCTATTGTTGGAAAAAAATTATTAATAATTAAAAAGTTGTCACAAATTTGCATGTACACAGAATAGAAACAAATTTAAATTCTATTGTTGGAAGATTTTAATTAATAATTAAAACGCTGTCACAAATTTGCATGCAGACGGACATTGGAACAGTGATAGCGTGTTGTCAACTGGTTTGTATCATAAGGTAATTGCATTTGATTATTTTTAGATAATTTAGCATATAACAAATTCAATAAACAGAATATCTAACAGTCTTGTGTTCATGCAGAGAATAAGTATACAGGAAATTATTGAAAAGAGTAGCAACTTCCCATTTTTTTTGGAGACGTCCCTGATTTGTTCGGTACCAATTTCAATTTTATATAATCTGTTTTTGTCCCTACAATGGGATTTTGGGTATTTCTTTTAATTCGAATTACCCAGATTTTGATAACATTTATTTTCTTTGACAAAGGTTTATCTTTTTTTCGATTATCTATCCAGTGAATTTTGATATGGATTTGGTAGTGATCAAAAGATTAATAAATTTGATCAAAATGCCATTTTCTCTTTCTTATGTTACTACACTTACGCTTGATTTTGATCAAGTGTTTATTCAGTGAGTTTGATTAGGGTTCATTATTAACCAGAAAAATAATAAATTTAATAAAAATGGCATTTTTCCCATTTAAAAAAAACCTGCTATAACATTACATTTTAACAAGGGCTTGTTTTCTTGGACTGATCAGTCAACAGAATTTGATAAGGGTTTGTTTGGCAATGATCAAATGATTAATAAACTTGATCAAAATAACATTTTGCCCTTACAAATTTAGGGATGTTGCCATTGGAATTTAGGAAAAAACAACATGATCCAGAAGTGCCATAATTTATTAGAATTTCGCATCCGCACCCCACTTTCTATATCATCAAAAAAATTGCCACTGAAACCAATTTAAGCCCAGAACTTTGAAAACTCATACATTAGCCCAAACTCATGCGATTTAGCAAATTTTGCAAACAAATCTTCCAGATCTGAGTCATCTTGTAGCTTCAAGGTGACCGACCATTTGCATGTCTTCTTCACTACGAATTTCACCTGAGAAATGGCTCCCAATACTCCAAGCAAAATCTTTAAAGACTCATCTTTCTCTGTCAAATGAATAATCTTTACAGCTGTAGGAACCACCATGCTAATGCCCAGCGCATACTCGTGAATAAACCGCTGCTGTGAGTGGCTGTACTATAAAGCCAGGTTGTAGTATAAATTACCCAGGGTGGCATAATCCAGTACTTGCTTACTTATTAATTATTGAGTTTAATATTTTTGTTGGTGTTTGAGTCAAATACTCAAGCACAATGACCTATGATATTATGGGATGTCATAGATTTCTACAGTATGAAAAGTACTTGGATGGTACATATTGTATTTGACCCACACCTAAATAATAATATATGTATTGGTTGTTACATGAATAATATGTGTTGTAGTATTTGGTAGGATATAATTTAGGTGTGCATACCATCTGATAGTGCAAATGAATGCTAAGATAGAATTATATACATTATATGACTTGTATGTTACAGCTATGCTTGTTTGAATATAAGTGTATGCTTCCATGTTTTTATAACTACTTTATATGACTATGGAAAAACTAGTAGTCATACCTAAGAACAGCAAACTAAGATGATTGGGTTGTATTAAGGTGTAGATACTTAGATTTTATTGTAGTAGTAGTAGTTTATAGTTTATTTTGTGTTTTACCCGGGTTGTATAAATAGTGGTCATTATTTCTAGTTTGGATTAATTTTAAGGTAAAACCCATTCATACATAGATGATTATGTGTATATTTTATTTTTTTCTTGTTTAGCATGTGATATGATATTTTTGCTAGGAGAATAAAATCTGTAGTGAGTCTTTGAGTTATATAATATATTATATATGCGTATTTGAAAAATCATATTGATGATATTAATAGGTAGTGATACAGATTTCACTAGCTTAGGTAGTACCATCAATAGATAATCTGATCAAATATTGGTGTGTTATGAAATTGATTGATCTAAACAATCATATAAAAAATTTAACCAAATTAATATTTGATATAAATTGTTATTTCATATGTTTGATTTACATGTTGTGTGATATCATTTTAGAATAGATTTATTTATGGTACACTGCATGTTTTTAAAAATCTTACAACACATGAGGTACTAACACGTCTCACTAGATTCTCACACCATTATATCTATTTATATGTGAAGGGGGAGACATTTCTTGATAAGAGACTTTTTAGAAGATCATTGGTCCATTGTTGGTGTGGTAAAGCACTTAGATGATACTCTCCCTCCTCCACTGCAGTACTACCTGGAGATGATGCTTGATATTATCAATGATATATGAGTTGATTCGACTCAAGCTTTGGAGAGCTTGGTATCTTTTTATTATATTAGGTTGTATGCTTAAATGAATGTAATTGTATTATGTACTTGTATATTTGAAAAATAGTTGTTGTATTATTAGACTAGTTATAGCTATGTCTTGTAGTATTTACTTTCTTTGGAGTTGTATAAGAATGATATTATATTTAGTATTTGAATTAGAAGTATTATTGTTCTTAGTTATTATTTAGTTATATTGTATTATTTAATTATGTGGATTGATTGTTAATAATAGTGAACAAAATAAATTTTTTGCATTTTTTAAAGTAAAATTTGAAGGGTTATCACACAAATTTTGGTTAGATGGAGAATTTGGTTGGGTCCTGGACTTCCTACACTTACCTTTATCTGTTATAGCCTTCCTATGGATTTCTAGGGAGGTTAAAGGGACTCTGGGTTTAGATCAAAATCTTGTTCTAATCTTAGGTAACCCCAGGATGTAGAATGAGTATTAAGAGCATAGGAACTTCAAAGGTATCTTCACAAGTGATAAATATTACAAAGATTAATCCAATTTGTATAGAAAATCCTCAGATCAAGTAGCTTTACCTTGATCTTTAAGGATTCAAGTTTTGAAACCTCAGAGTTTTCAGTACCTGCACAAATACTATTAGTACCACATGTTAGCCTACAAATATTAGTGTTAGACCAGCATTTCAAAGCATTTCTATGCCTAATTCAATAATTTGATAGTGTTTAAGCATTTTAAAACATCTTCCAACACAAATTTATGTAAATGTTTACTTAATCCCAAATGAATTAGAGTAATTATGATCTTAAATGCCTAGATTTAGTACAAGTGAGGTCCCAATGATTGATCTTGGCACAAATTCTTACAACTATCCAAATTTTTGCCAGAATTGGTAAAGATGATCAAAACAACCTTCAATATGCCTAAAAGATGGGATTTTCACCTATCTTTGCACAAATTTAGACAATTAACTAGATTATTTACTAAATTTATACAAATGAGCACTAAATTTGATGAAATCTTTCAAAGAATACAAAGATTTATGCAAAGAATGCACATCCTTAGTATTCTTTAACAATATTTGTATACTTTGAAATAATTATGCATATATTTAACAAAGTATACTACATTTCCATAAGATAAATGAAATTAATTGCATAGGGGCCCTCCTAGCACCAACTTTTCCCTTCATGTTGATGCACTTAACATGTTCCCTGTATCACTAAGGAATAGGGGGAAAGTAATGAACTCAATTTTAAGTCATGGAAGACTCGGGGATTGAGTTATTTATACAACTACGAGAAATAGTAAAATAGTAGAGACATAGCCACCACTTAGAAGTTTACAAGTAGACTTTGCTATAGGGATAACATGTTATACATAGTGACACTTTATTCCTTGCTAATCTTTATGAAATTGTCCTAAAATTTGTCAATTATTTTACAAGTACAAACAAACCATGAATATTTATAAAATGAACTAAACTACACTGAGTCATGGGGTAGATCCAAAGGTAATCAAGGTAAGGTAGAAAAGAAGGTTTACTTCAGATAGTTAAAGGTGTCATTTCTTCCAACTTCTATGACAAAAGCATATAAAAATGGTATTCACCAACCCTAACAAATGTTCAAAGCTAAATAAATATAGTTGAAGCTTCATAGGAAAAGAAATGAAAATATATAAAATTATATGTTGCACAAAAGTTACTCATTCACATTAAATTTCATAAGCACATTCAACTATAAATAAGATGAAAACATAGCACATATACTAGCAAATTTGTTAGCCTAGTGTTAAAATCAAACCAATAAATGCATACCATGGTCTTATTATGAGACTAGTTAGCAAAAAATAAACCATTAGTTATCTAAAAACATGAGAAGGAGAAACTACAGAATACACAATAAAGCATACAGACAATCTCTTGAATTCTTAGCTCGTATGTATTAGTTCTATAATAATTATTCATATTTAACAATGAGGGGAGAAACCATACATATAGGCCTCAAAATTTGCCTACATAAGTTCAAGTGAGTTGATTAAAAGACATTAAATAAATCCAAATGGATAAAATGCTACATTATAATGGAATATTCTAAATTTTAATTTACAAAATAAAGTCAAATATTCTTCAAGGCCCTGGAAGAGGTTACTGACCAACTTGTTGTTGTTGCCTCTATTTCTCTACCTTTTCTTTTGTCCAAATTTTAGTGTAGGATAAGTAATCCTATTCAATTTAACCAAAATCTAGGATAATGGGAGGAAATAGGTCATGGGTCTCTTGAATAAACCTGTGATGCTTTGCAATTATAGGCCTTAATGCTTCTTCAATGGCATTTGCTCGCTCTAGCCTTTGGTTGGAAAAATCTACAATGTTCATTACCTCAGTGGTCATCTTTTCATTGGCTACGTCCTACTGGAACTTTGAAAAAAACATATTCATTTGATCCCTAAATTCTTGGTTGTCCATAAAGGTGACATCAGGTTTGGTCACCCTAATTCCCATGGCATCCTTTAGCAATGGGGAAATCTTGAATTCTATCTTCTCCAAGGATGCAATTACATCATTAACCTATTCTAGCCACCTCTTCAATATCCTTCTTTTGTCCATCATTATGGTTTGTTTTGGGATGATATCCTTAAGTGGAAATACCTTGAGGTTTGGGAACTTTTTGTTCCTTGAAACTATAGCTAGGTTAACCAACTTGGCATCATAGAATGCAAGTTTTTAGTCAAATTTAACGACCACATTATACTATAGGGTCCCATGTTCTTGCCTCCTCTTCATGACCTTGCATAGATTGAAGACATTGATAAATACATTAATTACCTAGACTATAGTGCCTTATGGTACTATGGGAAATGCTTGCTCCCTTAGTCTCTCCATCTCCTACTGCATACCCTTCATCAAGGCCACTATGGATTCTACATTGGCTTGGACTGTGGACACAAGGTTTTCTACATACCCATCCACTTTACCTGGGTCTGCCTTTATCTTCTTTGTCAAAGTTAAGAGGGACTCTTAAATTTTATGAGCCACAATTGAGATCATATGTGGTTACTCAACTTAATTCCACACCTCTATCTTCATTGTGACTATAGCATCATCAAGTATCATGCCAATTCATGGTGCAGAGAAGACTACCTGAGGCCTCTCTTATCTTGGTACTAATTTAATGTCTTTGACCCAATTTGGTATAATAGTAGGAATTATATTTGTTGGATGTGGTTTTAATGGAGGTGATTGGGTTGAGATAAAGGCTAAAGCTATATTAGGGATGTGAGTCAATTTTTTCAGGTCCATCTACCGAAGTGTGACAAATAGAGCTCTTGTAGGGCCCATATTAAGAATAAATGAAGGTAATTTTGGAGGTACACTCACATTTGTAGTCATAGTAACATTAAATGGTTATGTAGGTAAAAGTGGCTTTGGGAAGGTGAAAAGCTTTGAAATGGGCCTTAATGGTCTAGCTAATGCAGGAGACCCAATAACAAGTGATGCATTAGTTGTTACTACCTGGGAAGAAATAGAACTAGTAGCCTAGATAACACTGGTGCATTTAGAGCCTGATGAAGATGTAATATTGTTAATGGCATGGGAAAAGAAGTGGGGTATGGTAAATCTAGAGGAATTACTAGTTTACCTCACAATGTTAGTTGTAAACATTGATTCTATTGAAACAAATGGGGGGATAATAGTAGGGTGATAAAATATGAAACAAAAGTAGAAGTAAATGTACTTGATATTAGAAAAGAAGGTAGTGATAAGGTACTTATAGTGGGAACCTATGATCCAAGGGTAGAATGAGGTGTGCTAGTGGCAGTAGTAGTCATTTGAGAAGCTAATGGAGGGGTTATTTCTCCTCTTAGAGTGGACTTAGGTTCCCTTTTCTTCTGGTAGACCTTTTTGATGTTTCTCCCAAACAATGCGTATAATTCTTTCATATAAAGCTAAATACCTTGTTAAAATTCTTCAAGGTCAATGGAAATAGGTCAGGTTGACCTAGGCTCTCCAAAATGGCTCCCATAACAGATGTAGAAATTATTGTGGGCCCTTGGGAGGGGCTAGGTTAACTGCTAGATCCTCCTTTATTAAAGCTTGGAGGTAGGTCTTGAGTGATTAAAGTGGCATGTTTTGGAGGCCTCCTTGGTTTGTTTCTAACAAGAGGAACATTGTCTTCCTCTTATTCATCTTGTAGTTCCTGGCACTAATCACATGGCTCGAGTGGAGACACATATCCTTCTTGGAGGTGATCTAGTGGATATCAGATAGTAATGACGTGGGAATGACATGTGGCATCATCGCACAGGTCCAATTTAGACACTCATCATTTCTATGGGCTATTATTTATTCTTATACCAAGTGTCACTCTTGAAAGGAGCCTTAGATAATTATATATCATCGAGCCTTGATTAGATGGCTTAGGTGCATCCTAGATGTCTTCTTTTTGAGCTCTCATGAGCTTTAGATAGATGTAACATAGTAAAAACACATGGTGACCTCAGATGGACCCAAGGGGGACATACATCACCTTGGAAGGTTGTTTAGGTTTGGATGGTTGCCTTTTAGACACATGGTGGAATCTTATGGGCTTCTGAATTATGGTAGGATGTGTGAGGGACATGTAGTGGCTTGATTGGATGGACTTACTCACAGGGGCTAAGATTATGACACGTAGCCCAAAGATTTGAATTCTAATGGCTAGCTTCTCTATGAACTCTCTAGATGATGCCACTTAGCTCTGACTTGGTAGATTTTCTCCAGGTTTCTTGCATGGGACGTGATAAATCCTTAAGGCATTATGAATCTTAGTGAGGTTGACATCTATCCCTTAGGCCATAATCTGAACCTTGACATCATGTGAGGCATCGTAAACTATAACTCTAATTTAACATCATGTGAGGTCAAGAGAGAAACTAAGTTAGTTTATTGAAGATGTCATATACCCTCTTAGGCTAATTTAAATGAGTTTAAAGCCAAAAATTTAAAATAAAATGTTCTAAACATAACAAAATGTTAATTAAATAAAACCCAACAAAGCTTGCTATGTTTATGTCTATTAAAAAGCTTGATTGTGCCCCTTATCAAAAGCTTGAGTACACATCATTAAGCCATCAATGGTCAATAATTCATTTATGAATAAAACTTTGAAGAAAAATTTCAATAACTTGAATATATCTTAGCATCAATCCTTATTATCAAATGAATAATTAACTAGAAACTATAGAAGTACAAGTAATTAAATTAGATCCATATGCAGTCAAATGATTTAACATGCTTAGCATCTTGGTCACTTTTAAAATTGAAAAAAAAAGAGTATCCCCATTCTCAGAATAGGAGAATGTTGATCATCAACAGAAAGCATACCAAAAATTTAGTGGCAGATTTGGAAGGTGAATCCAAACTAGCATCTTGGTAACTAAGAGAGTATTTGGGTCAAATTATGAAAACCAAGGAATGATGAACAACATAGTATTTATCCAAAGCCATGGTCCTTACACAAAAAATCTCTAATAATCTTCCTTATCATTGAAAAAATCAATGAAAAAACCTTTTGAACAGAGAGATATCTCACAATGTTTTATCCATATTGAATGAATCTAGTTATATAAGGTTGATATAGTAAACTAAATCCCATTAAATTTGAAAATAAGTGCTTTAATAGAGTTTTATGGTAGAGGGTCACGTCCTCCTTTGTAATCTCCATAATTGGCACCTTATCTAATTTCTCTACTATATAGGCACATGGGATAGTTTAAGGCTTCAATGGACAAGGTTTGGAGGATGAAGACTGTCCAAACCCTACAGCTCCTCCATACATCCTCATACCAAGTAAAGGGTAAATTCTTTACCTAAATGGTATCTAGACAAAGGGAAATGATCCTCTAGTTGTTTTCCCTCATGCAAGAGATGTTGTAGATCCACAACCATCCCAATAGAAATCTCAAGTTTTTGCTTAAAATAAGTCATCTAATTTGTCAATTAGACTTAAAGACAAATGGTTTTCCCATATAGGGAACAAACTATTAGTTATTTCCTTATCTTCTTAGCATCTGATCTCTTGCCTAAAAAATATCATCATAATTACATGCTGACATTTTGTTAAACTGTTGGCAATCATCCACTAGACTTAGGCACTATAGCTATAAAAGAGTGGCTATAGAATCCCAACCCATGCCCATGCCCTTCTTGTTCACTGTCTCACCCATGACACTCATTATGGATACCCCAATCTACTTTGTATTTGTTGGCTCTATCTTAGTAAAATAACTATTTAGTAGGACCAAATTTTGATCAGTGATTTTGTCAAACATGTTGTATGTATGAACCTCTTCCCCTAATATCTCTTGGATATACACATTGATAGATTTTTCCATCCTTACACACTTCTTGTACACTAATCTCCTCCCTGATAAATGTTTAAATATTATTTTTGACCTCCTCCTACCTAACTTCACATGTAACTCTAGAACACGATAGGACAGCAACTAAAATTAAATGCAACCCCTTTCAAATTTTAAATTTGGAGCCCTTTTAACTTGTTTTGGGGGTAGAAAGCTACAGGTTAGATAAGTAGTTATAAAATACAAATAAAAATGGAATTTATAGTTGTAGACATTCATTCCAACACAATAGTATTCAGAAAGAAGAGAATGTGTACCAAAAAATAGAGCAATAGTAGAGAAGAAACATAGTAGCAGAAGAAACAATATAGTAACAAACTGTAGGGAAAGAGAGAGCAAGGGAAATAATAGCTATGGATATTCCCAACCATCCATAACATATACAACAAAGTGAATTAGTAGTAGTCTATCAGGAGAGACCAAAAAAACAAGGAAAAACTGAGTAACAGTAGTCTACAAGGAAAAAAGACAAAGAAATAGTCAAGGAAAGTCCTCTTTTATATGTTTTTGTGAGTTATTTCTATAAACAACAGTAGCTGGGTATGTAATCATTTTCAATATATATATATATATATATATATATATATATATATATATATATATATATATATATATATATATATATATATATATATATATATATATATATATGTATATATATATATATATGTATATATATATATATATATGTATATATATATGTATATATATATATATATATATGTATATATATATATATATATGTATATATATATATATAAAGACATTGAAAATGATTACATACCCAGCTACTGTTGTTTATAGAAATAACTCACAAAAACATATAAAAGAGGACTTTCATATTTGTGTTTATTCTTCCATTTTCTCTCCTTTCCTATTTCTATCTTATGTTTTCTATTTGCTACCACCTAGGCCTGCATATATTTTTGGTAAAATTCTCCCTACAAATACCATTAGAGCTACAAACATTTCTAACAACTGGTATTAGATTTTTTGGTCAAGGGTAGTTAGGTTGTGAGTCAATTTAAACATGGCATAAGGAAGTTTAGGGTCATGGCAACAACCCTCTATGTTTGATGGGAAAATTATGATGTGTGGAGCATCAAAATGAAAACTATATTCAAATCTCAAGAGATGTGGGAGTTAGTTTAAGTTGGGTATAATGAGGTTTTAGACATGGCAACCTTCAATGCATTAACTCAAGCACAAAAAAATGTGTTGAAGGAGAATAGAAGAAAAGATGCCAAATCATTCAGTTGTATACAAATGGCATTGGCTGATGCATTTTTCATAGTATAGTAGCACCTATCCATTTCAGTCAAGCATAAGATATTTTATAGAATGCATATCAAGGGAGTGACAAGGTGAATCTTGTCAAATTGTATCTCTTAAGGAGGGACTTTGATGCCCTACAACTGAAGGAGAATGAGTTTATCAATGATTTCTTCATAAAAAATGAATATAGTCAATCAAATGAAGACATGTGGTGATATCCTTGAAGATCATAGAATCATTGAGAAGGTATTGAGGAGTCTTCCAATCAGATTTGACCCCATAGTGGTTGTTATTGAAGAGTCAAAATATTTGAGGCAAATTATGGTGGATGAGCTAATGAGTTCCTTTCAAACCCATGAACAAATATTGAATAGGTAAGCCACCTCCTCCCATGAGCAAGCATTCAAGACTAATGTGAATGTGAAAGGAAGGGGGAGAGGATCAAATAATAGAGAAAGAGGGAGAAATTGTAGCAGTCAAGAAGGTGGAAGACATAGCCATCAAGAGTCACATGGAAGAGGAAGGGGAAGGAGCAACAACACTTCAAGAGGAGGATCTACACAAAGGTATGATAAGGCTAGCATTCAATGCTATTATTTTAAGAGGTATGGACATTATGATACTAAGTGTATAAAGAAGAAGTATGACATGAATAGGCATAATTCTAATTTCACTCATATACAAGATGCTAAACCTAGTAGGAATAAAAAAGGAGGAAGCTTATTCATAACATGTAACATTGCTGAGCAAATTGAAAGGGAAACATGGTACTTGGATAGTGTTTGTATCAACCACATGAATGGGAACAAAGAGATGTTTAACTACATTCATGACTCAATAAAATTAGAGGTAAATATGGGAAATATTGATAAGGTTTCCATCATGTGCAAAGGAATCATTTCAATCCACACCAAGCAAGGTGACAAAAGGTAAATTCATGATGTTTACTATGTGCTCAAGTTGAAGCACAACCTTATCAATAAAGAGAAAGATTTTGAAAAAGGGTTACAAGGTTAGATTTAAGAATGGTGAATGCATCATCTTTGATATGAGTGATTGTAATAGGCAGATTACATCACACGATGGCAAGTAGTCAAATGTTTTTATTGAGAATGCAAAGTCAGCTCATAGCAACATTCAAAATAGTGATGGTAGATGAGCCTACTCTTTGGCATCTTAGGTATGGGTAATTAAGCTTTGGAGGGATGAAATTTATTCACAAAAATAACATGGTGAAGGGGCTTCCCTTTTAGAATAACCAAACAAGGTGTGTGAAGGATGCATATTGGGGAAGCAACATAGGAGTGCATTTCTCATGGGCAAGGCATAGAGAGATAGATATCCTTTAGATCTGATCCATTTAGACTTGTGTGGTCTAATGAAGACCCCCTTCCTATCCAAGAATGTCTACTTCATGACATTTATGGATGACTACAGCTAGAAGATATGGGTGTATTTCTTGAAGAACAAATTGAAAGCATTTGAGACCTTCAAGTAATTCAAATCCATGGTGGAGAAGCAAAGTGGCCACCACATTAAGATTTTGAGGATAGATAGAGGGGGAGAGTATATCTCCAACAAGTTCATGATTTTTTTCAAGGATCATGGCATAAATAAGTAATTTGCAACTATGTATACACTGTAACAAAATGGTGTGGCCATGAGGAAGAACAAGACCATCCAAGAGATGGGAACATGCTAGAGGCAAAGGGTTTGCCTAATCATTTTTGGGTTGAGGTTGTAACAACAGTTGTGTACTTGTTAAATATATGTCCAACAAAGAGTGTGAGGGATATGATCCCTCAAGAAGCATGAAATAACCAAAAGCCAAGTGTATAACACCTTGTAGTGTTAGGTTTTGTCATATGCACACATACCCAAGCAAAGAAGGAGAAAATGGGCTGAAAATGGTAAGAAGTGTATTTTAATAGGGTATAGTGACCAATCAAAGGCATACCAACTATACAATCTCATCACCAAAGAGCTCATCATCAGTTGGGATGTTCAATTTATTAAGCATGAAGCTAGGAAAGAGAAATAAGAAGAAAAGAATGAGCAAACAAGGGTAAGCGGACCCTTCATTGAATCTAAAACAATAATTGGTACAACCACCAATGCACCAACATAGACCCCTATTTCACAAAGGGATAATTCATCTAGTGGTATCAACCATCAAGAAAGTTAAGGATATGTCCATGAGTCAACATCCTCCTCCTCCAACTCAAGTCAATGTCAAGTAAGGATAAGGAGATTGCAATAAGTTTATGAGAAGTTAGGTTATGAATTATGCACTATTTCTATCAGTTGATCCAATCTACTTTGAATAAGCAGTCAAAGACAGAAAGTGGTGTGAGGCAATGAACGAAGAGATGCATGCCATATAGAGAAATGACACATCGGATCTAGTTAACCTACCAAAAAGAAAAGAGTTTATAGGATTTAAGTAGGTTTACAAGACAAAAACTAATCTTGAAGGCAAGATAGAAGGCATAAGTCAAGGCTAGTGGTGAAGGGCTACAAGCAAAGGCCCAGACGTGATTACAATGAGATGATTTCACCCATAGCAAGGCTAGAAACTATAAGAACAATCATATCTATTGTTGCATAACACAAGGGGAAGGTACATCAAATGGATGTAAAGTTAGCATTCTTGATTGGAGTACTAGAAGAAGAGGTTTATGTGTACATCCACCCAAATATGAGATTCTCAATCATGAAAACAAGGTATATACGTTGAAAAAGGCATTGTATAGGCTTAAGCAAGCCCCAAGAACATGGTACATCCATATAGACTCATATTTTTTGAGGAATGGTTTTAACAAGAGTGCAAGTGAGACCACACTATACATCAAAGCATGCAAAGAAGGTGTGTTGATTTTTTTATTGTATGTGGATGATCTAATATTCACTAGAAATGCAAATCAGTCCATTGAAGAATTTAAAATAGCCATGAAAAATGAGTTTAAAATGACTGATTTGGGCTTTTTGAAGTATTTTCTTGGGATCTAAGTCAAATAAATAGATGAAGGCATATTCATATGCCAATCTAAGTATGCAAAAGAGATCTTAGAGAGTTTCAAGATGTTAGATAACAAGCCTATATTCACTCCAATTGAGACAAGTCTTAAGTTGTGTAAAGATTATTGGAATAGCAATGTAGACCCCACACACTATAAGAACCTAGTGGGAAGCCTAAGGTATTTGACTACAACAAGGCTGGATATTATGTATGCAGTCAGCCTCATGTCAAGATTTATGGAGATGTTGTTAGGTTGTGGAGCTAAAAGCTTCATTGTATGCAAACATGGAGGAGGTTGCTGAGTGTCACAGTCACCAGTGTCGGTCAGGCCAACCGACATCGGTCGGGGGTGGACAGGAAGCTGCCAACATCGGTCATGGATCGGCCGATGTTGGTCATCTCTAGACATACAGGGACCGACGTTGGTCGCCTGTGCAGTTCCAAAACTGCTAGTTGACGAACAATTAGTTTAACGAACCGATTGTTTGCATGTAAAAGACTAATTTTAGCCTTGAGTTGCATTTCTAATTATTGTAATTAGGAGTCTAATTATTGTTTGCATGGGATCTATATAATAGACTCATGGGGTTGTATTGTAATCAAGGACAAGGAAGAGATCCTTCTGATTGTAAGTTCTAGGTTTGCAGGTGTGCAAGACTAGGTTGATCTTCAGGTGTTGCAAGATCAGATTAGATCTACATGGTAAGTAAGATCATTTGATTTGTAGGTTGTTGCAAGTTCAAGGGAGATCTACTTGAAGTACTTTGAGTACTTGTGTACTGGAAGTATTGTTACTGACTGGTGGAGGTGAACAACAACTCTGTGTTTGAGTTGTTTGTTATGACCGTAATTGAGAGAGAGAACGCTTAAAGGAGAATTACTGGGAGCCCTAGAGGTGTGAGAAGAGTGTGGCATCTTCTTTATTATATTTTATTTCTAGATGAGTTGAATACAAGATTGTATTGTCTCTCAAATTCTGTGTTGTTTTTTATTTCTAGTTATTTGTTACTTCTAGTTTAATTCCGTGTTTAGTTGCTTATACAAGGTAATCAATTGTGCTCCTAATCCTGATAGTGGAATCAAAGTTGTTTGTTGTTCTAGATTCCTTACAAAGTGGTATTAGAGCTTTATGTTCTAGATTCCTAACAAAGTGGTATCAGAGCCAGGTTGCAGGTTCACCAAGTGATACCACTGACAAAGTGGTATCAAAGCGAGGTTGTAGGGAGCAGGTTTGTGTTTGATTATAAGTCACTCTCAGGGGTTTCTGATTGAGTGGGAGTATAGCAATGGCAGAAGAAATTAAGCTAAGAATGGAGAAGTTTAATGGTAAGAATTATCAATTATGGAAGATGCATATAGAAAATTATCTGTATCAAAAAGATCTGTACTTACCGTTGGGTGGGGTTGACAGCAAGCCCACGGATATGAAAGATGAAGAATGGAAGGTTCTTGATCGAAAGGCTCTGGGATCTATAAGGTTGAGCCTGGCATCGTCTATGATTTTCAACTTATCACAGGCTAAGACAACGGTAGAGTTAATGGGATCTTTGGCAAATTTATATGAAAAACCCTCAGCTTCGAATAAGGTATTTCTTATGAAGCAATTATTTAATTTTCAAATGTTGGAAGGTGGATCTGTACACAGTCATCTTAGTGATTTCCATGGTTTGGTAAACTAGTTAGTTTCAGTCAATATTGTTTTTGATGATGAAATTAAGGCTCTCTTAATCTTATGCTCATTACCTAAAAGTTGGGATAGTTTGGTAATGGCAGTTAGTAATACTGCGTCTGCTTTAAATATCTTAAAAGTTGATGATGTTAGTGTAATCTTGAATGAATAAATTTGTAGGAAAAGTACAGGTGAATCATCAGAGAATGATTTAAGTGTTGAAAGCAGGGGAAGGCAAAGAGAGAAGATCAAGCAAGGGAAATCAAGGTCAAAGATAGGGAGGAGATCCAAATCCAGGTATGGCAGGATAATCTGCTAGAATTTTGGAAAGGCAGGGCACATAAAGAAAAATTGCAGGTTGGTTGAAGATCAGCATGAAGGAAATGAAGAAGCAGATATTGCAGATATTGTTGCACAAGATGCTCTTGTATGTTCCTTAGATAAAGTGGAATCTTAGGTGTTAGATTCTGGTGCCTCTTTCCATGCAACCCCAAATAGGGAATTTTTTCATGAATATGTCCAAGGGGACTTTGGAGAGATTTATTTAGGGGATGGTAAGCCTTGTTAAATGGTTGGCAAAGGGAAAGTGCAACTGAAATTGCAGACAGGCAACACATGGGTGTTGAAGGAGGTCATGCATGTCCCAGTCCTGAAGTGAAACTTGATTTCTATTGGAAAGTTGGGTGATGAGGGATGCACAGTAACTCTCGCAGGGGACTCTTGGAAAGTTACCAAGGGTGTACTTGTTTTAGCAAGAGGTAAGAAATTAGGTACTCTTTATCTATCTACTTGTATTACTGATTCTCCTTCTGGTTTATCTACTTCAGCTATAGATTTGAAGATGTGGCTTCGTAGGCTTGCTCACATGAATAAGAAGGGGATGCATGTTCTTGAGTCAAAGGGTAAGAATTCAGATTTAGAAAGCATAGATCGAGATTTCTGTAAGCAACAGAAGAAAGTGAGGTTTCTTAAAACACATGCTACAAGAAAGGATCAGGTCTATTACACAAAGAGGAAATCTGATGTTTTTGACAAGAATAGGAAAGCCTTGGTTTTCAAAGAGAAGATGACGGATAGAGATCAGTCATAAGGGCTAAATAATTTTGAGCAGGGTAGTTTGGACAGGGTTTTGATCCAAGGTAAGCTCGCAGGTAAAAAGTCATCACTCACAGGAAAACACAGTTACCGATGTCAGTCAGGTAGAACTGACATCGAATAGGCAGGTATCGATGTCGATCATGTGCAGATCAGAGTCAGTGGTGTCAGGCAGGTGGTGACCGATGTTGGTCAGGGAACAAGTGTCGATGACTAGGTGGACACCAATGTCGGTCAGGGAACCAACATCATTGATCAGGTGGGATTGACATCGGTCGGGTGCAGACTAGGGTCGACCAAAAAATAGATTTTGGGTGGATAGCAAGTTGTCAAGGGGTATCAAATGCCCATGAGGAGGACTAAAAGTGTAAGTAAGCCTCAAATTTGTTATTCCCCTTCTTTAGACTACTTGTTGCTCACTGATGGTCAAGAACCAGGAATTTTTAAAGAAGTAGAGCAGGTAGAATCTAGGAAATAGTGGGAGCATGGCATGAATGAGGAATTTGATTCCTTGAATGAGAACCAAACGGGAGATTTGGTAGAGTTTCCAGCTGGAAAGAAAGCACTGAAAGATGAACTGATTCCTAGGTTAAAGAAGAGAGAGAATGGACACATGAGACGAAAGGCCAGGGTATATGGTCTTAAGCAGGCTGCAGGACAATGGTGTTGTAACCATTGTATTTTCTTTACCAGGTTGGATAATATTAGCTACATTATCCTGTTACTGTATGTGGTGTGTATGCTTGTTGAAGGGTCACACATGCAGGGAGTTGCTGAGCTAAAGGTAAAGTTAGTTTAGAGGTATGTCATGAAGAATTTGGGAGCAACAAAATTCTTTGGCATGAGTATTCCTAGAGATAGGGAAGATCACAGGTTGATGCTGTCTCAGGATGATTGTGTGAATAAGGTAGTGGCGAGGTTCGTTATGCAGGATGCAAAATCGGTTAGCACACCTATGGATGGACAGTTCACAAAACAGTATCCCAATTCACATGATGAGGTTAAGTACATGTGTACTAGACCTGAGTTTTCCAAAGAAATGGGTGTTGTCAGTGAGTTCATGGCCAATTCAAGAAAAAAGCACTGGAATGCAATTCAATGGATTCTCAGGTATCTGAGAGGGACCAGCAGCAGGTTAACATGCTATGCAGGGTCAAGCACTTCGGATACGGCAGGGGACTTGGATGATAGGCGTAGCACCATAGGATGTGTGGTGGTTGGTCTTCAAGATTGAACTTGAAGAGGGATACAAGCCAGGAAAAAAATTAGATGATGTACAGGTACAGGTACAGGTGCAGTTTTTTATCTCCAAGTGGGAGATTGTTAGGTTGTGGAGCTAAAAGCTTCACTGTATGAAAACATGGAGGAGGTTGCTGAGTGTCACAGTCACCGATGTTGGTCAGGCCAACCGATGTTGGTCAGGGGTGGACAAGAAGATGCTGACATCGGTTATGGATCAGTTGATGTCGGTCATCTCTAGACAGATAGGGACTGACGTCGGTCGCCTGTGCGATTCCAAAATTGCTAGTTGACGAATAGTTAGTTTAATGAACCGGTTGTTTGCATGTAAAAGACTAATTTTAGTCTTGAGTTGTGTTTCTAATTATTGTAATTAGGAGTCTAATTATTGTTTGCATGGGACCTATATAATAGACTCATGGGGCTATATTGTAATCAAGGACAAGGAAGAGATCCTTCCAATTGTAAGATCTAGGTTTGCAGGTGTGCAAGACCAGGTTGATCTGTAGGTGTTGCAAGATCAGGTTAGATCTACATGGTAAGTAAGATCATTTTATTTGTAGGTTGTTTCAAGTTCAAGGGAGATCTACTTGAAGTAATTTGAGTACTTGTGTACTGGCAGTATTGTTACTGACTAGTGGAGGCGAACAACAACTCTGTGTTTGAGTTGTTTGTTGTGACCGTAATTGAGAGAGAGAACTCTTGAAGGAGAATTATTGGGAGCCCTAGAGGTGTGGGAAGCCTTTGAGGTGTGAGAAGAGTGTGGCATCTTCTTTATTGTATTTTATTTCTAGATGAGTTGAATACAAGATTGTATTATCTCTCAAATTCTGTGTTGTTTCTGATTTCTAGTTACCTGTTACTTCTGGTTTAATTCCATGTTTAGTTGCTTATACAAGGTAATCAATTGTGCTCCTATCCTGGCAGTGGAATCAGAGCTGTTTGTTGTTCTAGATTCCTGACAAAGTGGTATCAGAGCTTTATGTTCTAGATTCCTGGCAGATGCCAAAGGAAACACATTGGTAAGTGGGAAAGAGGATATTAAGGTACATGAATAAAACTAAGATTATGGTGTTTTGTATACAATAGAAGATGAGTTTTAACTTGCTGGTTACATGGATAGTGATTGGGTAGGTAGCCTTGATGACCAAAAGAGCACTTCAAGGTATGTATTTCATCTTAGATCAGGATCCATATCTTGGGCTTCAAAGAAACAACCCATAGTGTCACTTTCTACAACTAAAGTGAAGTACATAACAACCAATACAGCAGCATGTCAGGCTATATGGTTGAGAAAGATACTTTTAGATTTGCATGAAGAGCAACAAGGAGCTTATGCATTATATTATGATAATGTATCATCCATAGCATTGTCAAAGAACCCCATGTTTCATGCTAGGAGAAAATGCATTGCAATTAGGTATCATTATATTCATGAGTTACATGAAAATTATGTCATAGAGCTTTTTTTTTACAATTCTGATCTGCAACTAGCTGATATTTTTACTAAGTAATTGTCTAAAGACAATTTAATGCACCTAAGAGGAAGGTTAGCGATTATAAATATAGTAGTATTAGGCCTACAAAGTGTTATGATAGCTCTAGAGTATTACAGTAGAGCTTTGAACTCAAACAACATAACTATGGACTCCTACAATAGAGCTATAGATTACATCAGGATAGCTATAGATTTTGATAGTCTAGCTATAGATTTCATCAATCCAGCTAAAGATTTTGATAGTCCATCTATGGATTTCATCAATCCAACTATGAAATTTAGTAGGGTAGCTACAAATTATAGTCCATCCATAGATTTTGATAGGGTATCTATGGATTTCAATAGTCTAGCTATGGACTCTATCAATAGAGCTACAAACTTTAAAAATGAAGCTCCAAATGCATAAAAAGGATACAAAAACATTTGGAAAACTAAAGATAAGTTATAAGGAGGTTTTGGAGATTGAGAAAAGTCCAGCTAACCATGGTAGGAAGGTCAAAAATAATGGGGAGTGTTAAAATATTATTTTTGACCTCCTCTTACCTAACTCCACACACAACTCCAGAACACGATAGGCCACCAACTAAATTAAATGTACCCCTTTTCAAATTTCAAATTTGGAGCCCATTTAATTTTTTTTGGGGAGAGAAAGCTACATGTTAAGTATTTTGAAAAGATAGAGAAGAAGGGAATGTACAGCTATAGACATTCTTTCTAACATAAAAATAATCAGGAAGAAGAGAATATGTAGTAGAAAATAGAGCAGGTGTAGAGCAAAAATGTAGTTGCAGGAGAAACAATATAGCAACAGCCTATAGGGAGAGAGAGCAAGTGAAAATAGAGCTATGAATATTCCCATTAGCCCATAGCATATACATCAAAGTGAATGAACAACAATCTGTTAGAAGAGAGCAACCAACAAGGGAAAATATGGTAGCATTAGTCTACAAGGAAAAACATAGAGCAATAGTTAAGAAAGTCTTCTTTTATATGTTTTTGTGAGTTATTTCTATAAAAAACAGTAGATGTGTATGTAATCAATTTCAACATCTTTATATATATATATATATATATATATATATATATATATATATATATGTATGTATGTATGTATGTATGTATGTATGTATGTATGTATGTATGTATGTATGTATGTATGTATGTATGTATGTATGTATGTATGTATGTATGTATGTATGTATGTACATACATACATACATACATACATACATACATACATACATACATACATACATACATACATACATATATATATATATATATATATATATATATATATATATATATATATATATTTTGTGTTTATTCCTCCATTTTCTATCCTCCCCTATTTCTATCTTGTGTTTTCTATTTGCTTCCCATCTGGGCCTACATATATTTTTTGTAAAATTCTCCCTGTAACAACCATTAGAGCTATAAACATTTCCAATAATAGACTACCAGCAAAGAGAAGATTGCCATATCCTTCAATCATTAAAGTTCATGACACTAATTTTTTTGATGACGTGTCTTGCGATTGCTTCCACATATTTCATACATATCTTATTTTGGATGTCCATACCCAGTTCCCAAGTTCTTATTTTGGCACTGTCTGGTAGAATGCTAGTAAAGGTGATTTGATTAGGATTGACTTTTGTTTGATGCATTTGATGAAAGCAGGTCAATGCCTTGTGAGGGTAAATCGATAATTATTGACTCTATTATTTCTATTTAAAATACGATTCTCTTGATATCGCTATATATATTACTACTAAATCGATAATTATTATGTCTATTATTAGATTTAAATTATTTAGATTTAGATCTAAATTATTTAAATTAATATACATATGTAAATAAATAAGATAAATTTATTAATGGTAGAAATTTAAATATAGATAAATTAAATATTTTATGTAAATTTATAATTAACTATCATAAATATAAATATATTTTATTTATAATATAAAAAATCATAAAAATTTTGATAAAAGTTAAGTAGCAAATGACATACAATTATATTTTTTTTAATTTTATTGTATTTTATTTTTTAAATTCTCTTATTCTTTTATTTCCATTAAATTTTTAAATAAACACAAAATAGATATGTAGATATTTAAATAATATTAAATATAATTTAATATAACAATATCATATCATTTATAGTAAAAGTAAATATTTATGATACATACATATCTATTATGATTAATTTTATATGATAGTTAATTATATTTATATATTAATTTAATAAATCTATAATTATTATATCTAAAATTATTTAGATTTAAATCTATTAATAAAATAAATTTATTAATAGTAAAATTTAAATATAAATAAATTTATAATAATATTATGTCTATTATTAAATTTAAATTATTTAGATTTAGATCTAAATTATTTAAATTAATAAACATATGTAAATAAATAAGATAAATTTATTAATGGTAGAAATTTAAATATAGATAAACTAAATATTTTATGTAAATTTATAATTAACTATCATAAATATAAATATATTTTATTTATAATATAAAAAATTGTAAATTTTTTTATAAAAGTTAAGTAATAAATGACATACAATTATAATTTTTAAATTTTATTGTATTTTATTTTTTAATTCTCTTATTCTTTTATTTCCATTAAATTTTTAAATAAACGCAAAGTAGATATGTAGATATTTAATTAATATTAAATATAATTTAATAAAACAATATCATATCATTTATAGTAAAAGTAAATATTTATGATATATACATATCTATTATGATTAATTTTATATATAATAATTAATTATATTTATATATTAATTTAATAAATCTATAATTATTATATCTAAAATTATTTAAATCTATTAATAAAATAAATTTATTAATAATAAAATTTAAATATAAATAAATTGAATTTTATGCTTTGAGAATTATGTAATCAAAATATTCTCAACATTCAATAATAGATGAAATAAATAATTTATGAAATAAAACATATTTTTAAGATATAAAAAAATTAAATATAAAAATAAAAGTGTCTAACTAAAAAAGTGTTTTCTAATTAAAACTTAGTTTTTATAACATAAAATTGAAAAATTGAAAACAAAATTGTATAAGTTGTTTTTTTTAAAATTAAACTAATTTTTATAATATAAATTTTAAATATTAAAAACAAAATTGTATAGGTTGTTTTTCGAGTTTTCTAGTTAATTTTTTTATAAAAATTTAAAATACCAAAAAAAATATATTTTATAAATATAATATATATTATTAATTATGTGAAACTAAATTTATTTTAAGGTTTAATAAAATTTATAATTATACAAGTTAAGACATGTTATTAGTCTTCAAAGGATAAACTATTAGTATTAGATTCAGAGTTAACTATCTATTAAATTTTATGTTCTTAATAAATAATATTTTTTTATGCATTCAAATATTTATAGTTATCTAATTTTGTGCATAGATTAATTAAAAATATGAAAAAAAAAAATTATTTATATTATGATTGGTTGAAATTATTAACATGTTATTAAAGGGAAATCACTTGACGTTATCAACAGAAACAAATTTAAATTCTATTGTTGGAAGATTTTTATTAATAATTAAAGCGTTGTCACAAATTTTAGACCAATAATTTTTTTTTTTTTAATGTATTCAAATATTTATAATTATTCAATAATTAACTTGTGCATATATTAATTAAAAATATGAAAAAAAAAAAATTATATTGGTATTGGTTGAAATTATTAACATGTTATTAAATAACAATAAAAACAAATTTAAATTCTATTATTGAAAGATTTTTATTAATAATTAAAACGCTGTTACAAATTTACATGTAAACAGAATAAAAACAAATTTAAATTCCATTGTTAAATTTTTTTTATTAATAATTAAAACGCTGTCACAAATTTTACATGCAGACAGAGGCTGACAGTGCTAGCATGCTGCCCATGGTTTGTATTAGAAAATAATTGTATTTGATTATATTTAGATGATTTAGTATATAATAAATTCAATAAACAAAATATCTAATAGTCTTGTGTTCATGCAGAGAATAAGTATACAGGAAATTATTGAAAAGATGTCCTTGCTTTGTTCGGGTACCAATTTCAATTTTATATAATCTTTTTTTTTTCAAATATTATGATATGTATCAGAAAATTAATAAATTTGATCTAATTATGTAAATATCAAAAGTATGTTATATAAAAAAATAGTTATTGTAAGGAACCTAAAAATTTGAGAAATCATGTCAATTTAGCATTTCACATTGTAAAGTGAGTGCTGGTATTATATAAATTATGTTTTTATATTAATTTTATATTATATTCATAATAATCTAGATGGAGTTAAAAAAATTTAGTAAAATTAAATTAATTTAATTGATAATATTAATTATATTTAATAATGTTTTTTTGGATTAAAATTTTATTTTTACATAAATTAAATGTACAAAATAATTTTTCAATTTAATATCAAAAAATATTATTTATTAAAAATAGAAAAATATAAAATAATATATAAGTTTTAATTATGATTCTATCATTTGTATATACCATATTTTCATACAATTATATTTTTTATATACTAAATAAGTACATGTTAAGTTGAACAACATATTTTCCTTGTTAAAATTTAGAACCATGTTAAACACATTCTTTCTCCCTATAAAATAACCACTATCCAACATTCAATTTTCATATATTTTCCAATATCATTGATCTCAACATCATCATATGTTTTGAGACTTTCCACATCCTCTCCATCATCAATCTCAAATTTCTCTATTAAAAAAATTTTAAAAATGATGCCAAGACAATTTTTGTAATTATCCTCCCCTTTTTTTCTACCATTGGATTTATTTCTTGGAGGCCTTTCATCGGAGATATTCCTTTCTAATATTTATAGAGGGCAAAGATGCACCAACTTACGAAGGACTAGTTGCACTGCATGTCATCATTGTTTTGATTTGGCTTATGACTTTCTATAACACTTTTATTATAAAATGAATGTTACAAACAAATTTATTCCTTCCTACCACTTTTAATCATAATTGTAGGGTGAACTTCTTGTAAATTATAAGTTATTATTTATTTATTTTATTTTATTTTCATAACTAAAAAGAAACTAAAGTTTAGTAAATGTCTAAGGATAACTGCTTTAACGTAAGGTGAGTCTTTTATAACCTATGGGGAGTGTATAATGGACCCTCACTGTACATTTCAAGTAACACTTTCCATGATCAATACTACTTCTACAAAGTCCCAAAACCAAATAAACTAAATCTCAAATTTCAATAATTATCAATAAATTTAATATTGACAAATTTCAATAATCCACTAACTTATCTTTTATATATTATTTTCTAATTTTTTTATATATATTTTATAAAATTATTTTTTAAGAGGTATGTCTCTACTTTCCATCAACTCTACATCTTAAACTAATAGTTTTTATAATTATATTGAGAAATTTTATTACAAACATTGGTGTCACATCAAAAATTTACCCTCCATGTTGATTTCTAAATGAAATAAGTTTACCTTCTCTTTTAATGTATTGAAGTTTATTTCTTCTAGTTCACAACATATCTATTTAGCTTTATTATCTCCAAGTTTTGATTATTCACCTTTCATTGCATTGATTAGAATAATAACTTTCTTTTTCCATCCTTTCAAAGCAACAATTTGAATAACTTTTATAAAATACCATTGCTCGCGATATATCGATGGCATTGTTACTAATTTATATGAATAAAATGATTATATTAACGTATATTAATAAGAAAAATATGTATTTCCTACTAAAAAAGTACATCTGGCTTATAAGAATACAAAAAGAGGAGTCTAGCTTGATCATCTCCCCTGATAAATTTAAAGAATGTAGCTAAGATAAAGTCTATGAATGTCATTTGAATAATGTCCTCAGTTAAGGGGGGAAAATAATGTTATACTAAGGTTAAATCTTGGTATGTGTTGTCCTAACATTCAAAGTTAACAAGCCATAGTTGAACTGATGAAAATGTTAAGAAAGGTCTAAGATGAGAATATTTAGTTATCTTGTGTATGAGAATAATTTTGACATAAGAGATCTAATGTTTTCACAATCCATTAGATGATAAAGATATTTTCTAAAAATAGTTGTGTAAGGAACTCTTTCGATCAACATTTGGAATCACACTCTATACTCCATTGCCAGGATGTAATAGTGAATTATCACATTGTCACTCTATGTTGTTGATTCTTGCTTGGCATTCAATTTGGGTTGTTTCCACTCTATATGAAAGGGTGTTGGTTGAGCTTGTAACTGTAAGTTAATAGTTGCTCTCTACATTATTCAATAGTATACCACACCTTGATTCCCATGCATACTCATTATAAGTTGCTTTAACTGATGACAAGTAGTTGTCTAATAATGAGAAAAACAATAACTACCATTACTACTAATGCTAATGCTAATGCTAATGCTAATGCTAATGTTATCCATGTTATCACCCAAAGAATTATACATTTTATTGCTCTTGTAAAAATAATAAACAGTCCTTTCAGTAGGAATTTTAAGAACACTAGATGATTTCTTAGATGTATGCATTTATTTCTAATGTCAAATCTACATGTCCAAGAGTACTATATGCTAGGTAGACAAATGGATGTCTCATCATTCCTATTCAATCTATCATAGAATGAAAAAACATGTATTTTATTAGAAACTAAGAGATACTCATAACCTAAAACATAAAAATGGGTATAAGTATGCAAATTTATGTATTAAAATAGAAACCTGTGATATAATACTCAGATGAAGGAAAATTTCATCTAGTTTGACACAAATATATAGATTACATTAGATTATTTAGATCAATCTAAATTAAATTAAAACTATTATCAATTTCCATAAATGACCACAAATGTTAATACAACTGGAGATAAAATTCTTGGGACAATAAGTCAAGGCTCCTAGAGGCTTAACAATAATATGTCCCATCCAAAAGGCTATCCCTAACAATAATAATCAAAATGTGTATGCCCTACTGTAAAAGGAAATCTAGCTTAGAATATAAGAAGAGGATCACAACTTGATCATCTCAAATGATCAAATTAAAGAATGTCATCTAAATATTGTCCTGGGTTAAGGGGGGGAAAGTGATGTTATACCAGGGTTAAATATTACTACATGTTATCATCCTAAAACTCAATGATGTTGAGCCATTTTGTAATTGATGACACTAGTAAGAAGGGTCTGGTGAGAGTATTTGGATCTCTTGAGAAAAGGAATTGAGGCATACATCTTTTGTAAAAATCTTAAGGACTTAACCTAGAATTAACCATAGTAAACAAATTTGCATGAGCATTATAAGCAATTTTTTAAACAATAGTCACAAGGCCACCCACATGTTGAACATTTTGAATATGCAGCTTTGAATTAAGAATATGTATTTAATGTTATAACATTTAGAAAATAAGAACTTGTTATTAGGATATTTTGTTATGAACTTAGCTACATAATTATGTAAATTTATTTGAGTAAATATCATTTGCTGACATATATGGTTTTATTAAAGAAAGGAAAAACTATTTGACATCAAGTATGTAACAGTCTCACTAATTAATTTCAAGATTTCCAGTTATTTGTCTTTTTTTTGCATTCAATTTACTTAGCATTGTAGGATGAATTTGACAAATAGAAAACAAAAAACAATGCATTTGCATAGTAATTGACAAGTCATTTTTGTCAAAGAATACAAGCCATTGTTGGAAACTTAATGCAGTAACATAGACATTGCTTTGTAAAAGGAGGATCTTTTTAGAACTAAATTTTTTAAATATAATGTAGGTGATTTTTTATTCGACACTTTTCAAGTGATATTGAATTTTAGATACACATCAATAGAACTACGTGTTAGAATTATAGAATAATTTCTAAACTGTTTTAAAAAAAAATGACCCCCATGCACTAAGGTCTTTTGTATTAGAGTTAGATCCTAAAGAACTATATAGATTACACCAAGTGCAAGATACTGAAACATATTTTCATAAAATGTAAATTTTTACAACTTCATATACACCAAATGGTGAACATGGACTATGGGGAGACAATTTCTGTATAAATTGGCTTTCTAAATGGCTAAAAAAATTCATTTATGTTTGGTATTTAACATGAAAAAAAAAGTTTCATTTTAATGAAGATGCTCCTACAGCTCCATATTGTATACTATTTCATGATCAAAATCCTATTTGTGGCCATTATGACCCATTTTACTATACAAAATTGAATAATTATCAAATTTCCTTAGGACAAACACCTCTATCAAGAACTTGTTCTTCTCTTTAATTCTTTTGGGAAACAAATGTTAAAATTGTAATCATGTGGACTTTTTAGACTATTAGAAATCACATCTTGTTGTGGTGATAGCATATTTAGTTCTATTTTTCGTCTGACCAAAAATGCTTTTGACATACGTTCATTACATCATTATTCAGTACAGTCTTTTTGTAATGCATTTGTCTCTAGAGATATAAGAGCATACAATTTTTTGAAATATAAACTAATAGATAATGTCATAAAAATATACCGATTATTGTAAATTGGAAAGCATACATTGTAAAAATGGGATATACCTATGATAAGGGTGGAATAGAAGGAAACTAGTTCACCATCTAATGGCTTTCAAATTTATTAAATATAAGCATTCGCCTATGGTCGTCGACAAGTTTAGAAATTATCAAAACCTACAATGACTGTACTCAAACACTGTCCCTATATAACATCATTTTTTTCAAGATGGATATAGACCATGTACATTATGAACCACTAACAATACAAGAACATATTGAAATGAAAGGTGGTGATGTTGGTAATTTCATGGAAAAATTACCAAAAAAAAAATCTCCTTACACCGAGTAATGAATATTGCACGTAAAAAATAACAAAATGTGTAGACTATAAATCATTGATAATAGAGAAAGATATAAAGCCTAAATTTAACCATTATAATTTTAATAGAAAAAAAATTAAACGTGTCTCCAACATCTCTTTGCATTGATTAAATAACATGACATGTAGAAAAAATATAATTAATGGAAAACTATCAAGATCAAAAGCAATAACAAGATTCAATGAAAAAATTATAGATACACCCATACATGTTTGTGGTATTTGTCAACAATTATAGTTCAAACATAAGATGAAACATTTTAATCAATCTAAAAAAGACACATGGAAAAAATTAATTTCAAACAACAAAGTTATTCTTAAAACTAAAATATGTGTAAATTTCAATAAACCATTGAGAAATGGAAAACTTCCTGTATTTGCAACACCTATAAATATTAGACTAAACAAGCATTTATAATTTGTAAGCTTGCTATCAGATCTTAAAGAAAGACTTGTTGCACTTAGAATTGTATTTACTTAAATAAGAAAATTAGGATATAACAAACCACAAATTGGCTTAATAGGTCCAATTATCAATATCTCATCAAATGTTGATAAAATTTAAAAAGTATTACCTCGATGTATAGACAAACGAAAAAAATTGCAGTAGCTTTAAAAAGATGTCTGGAATACAAAAATGCACATCAAGAAGGAAGAGTTCATTACAAACTTATTATGGATGCATTACAACAAATATGTACACAATAATTTTACATTCCTCATAATGTGGAAATTAACCTTGATTGGAAACCATTTATCCACTAATGTTATAGATGATGCAAATAAAAATAGTATATACAATGAATCTAAAAAAGATAGTGATAGTGAACATAATTTATCTTCTGATACAGATGCAAACAATTCTAATGACACATTGATACATGGTTTTGTAAACTCAACATCTATTGTTGTATTGGAAAACAAGTTAATTGCAATAGAACCAACTGAAGAAAATCATCCTCTTGGTATTTTCAAAGATAAACACTCAGAAGAAATGAACTTTCCAACACTTTTCTTTGGTAATCTTTGAGATGATGACATTATGTCAATATACTCATATCAAAAAATCTCACAATGAGAACTTTTGCATACTAATCATCATTTTGCATATCATTTTACCAATTTATTTTTCAAAGCAATACAAATAATTATATATCAAGTTGGTATGACTATCTGGATTAAAATTAGAAAAGGTCAACTAAAGGGAAGAAAACTTTTGGCAAAAGATGTCAACTATAAACCAAACTCAGAAAAGTTATTGAAATCAGAAATTGGATGTGTAAATTTTTAAAAAATATATATTTCACCTGATTACATGCAAGGTCTCAAAAAAAACATGTTTGCCATGATACGTCAATTAGGACCTCCAACATTTTTCTTGACTTTCACAAGTGTTGAACATTCTTGGCAACCATTAACAAATGCATTGAAACGATTGTATCGTAAACATTACAAAAGGTCAAATTCACAACTAAATGAATTGAATAAATCAAATGACATTTATTTCCTTGTAAGAATAGATCTAATCACTTTTACACATTATTATAGACATCGTATCAATGCATTAAAATAAATGCTATGCAAAGATGAAATATTTTTAGGTAAAATCATTGGTTACTTTTACGTGATAGAGTTCCAAGGTAGAGGAAATGCTCATGATCATTGGCAAGTATGGACCAAAGATGCTCTGGTATATGGAAAGATCCAGAATTCAAAAATTACACATTTTATAGACACATACATAACTTGTGATATTGACACCATAGAAAATAACTTAGCAAAATTGCATAAACACCATCATACCAGTAGTTGTAAAAAAAAAGAAAGAAAATGTAAATACAATTTTCCATAACTACCAATGAAATAAACAACAATACTCGAACCATGTAAAATAAAAACATAAAGTTATAATTGAAAATTCAAACCAAATTTACTTACTACTAAGCACAAAATAGTATAATGCTTCAAACAACTTTGATACTTTTTTACATGATCTTAATATAAATGAACCTCAATACATGAGAATAATACAAAATACACTTGAACAACCCACCATTTTTCTTGCATGCAAGCCATTGCAAGTATGGAGCAATACTTTCATAAAAAGCATGCCATATTTATGGTGAGCCAATACAGATGCATAATTTATACTAAATGCATATGTTGCAACAACATATTTACTTCATACATAATAAAAGGAAACCAAAAAATAACATATGTTTTTATTAAAAATATGAAAATAACATGCAAAAACTATTAGGTTGTGGAGCTAAAAGCTTCACTAATGCAAATGGAGGAGGTTGCTAAGTGCTAAAGCAACCGATGTCGGCATGATCAATCGACGTCAGTCATATTCAGTGCACAGGGCAACCAACGTCGATCAGGAGTCAGTCGACGTCGGTCACCTCCAAACAGACAGGGACCGACGTCGATCGCCTGTGCATTTCAGAACTATTTGTTGCATGAATAATTAATTTTTTGAATGACCAGTTTGAATGTAAAGGCTAATTTTAGTCTTGAGTTGCGTGTCTAATTATTGTAATTAGGAAGTCTAATTATTGTTTGTATGGGATCTATTTAATAGACCCATGGGCATGTTTGTAATTAAGGACTAGGAAGAGATCCTTCCAATTGTAAGATCAGTTGATCTGCAGGTTGTTGAAAGATCAGGGAAGATCTACATGGTAAGTAAGATTAGTTGATTTGCAGGTTGTGCAAAGGAGATCTACTTGGAGTACTTTGAGTACTTGGACTGGCAGTATTGTTACTGACTGGTGGAGGTGAACAACTCTGTGTTTGAGTTGTTTGTTGTGACCGTAATTGAGAGAGTGAACTCTGAAGGAGAATTACTGTACACCCAAGGTGTGGGAAGCCTAAGAGGTGGAAGAAGAGTGTGGCACTTCTTCATTGTATTTCCTTTTGGATGAGTATTAATATAATTGTGTATTGTCTCTCATATTCTGTGTTATTTATGATTTCTAGTTACTTGTTAATTCTGGTTAAATTCCGTGTTTAGTTGCTTATACAAGGTAATCAAGTGTGCTCTTATAAGAGGTAGATCCTGACAAGTGGTATCAGAGCTTTGGTTGGGTTCACTAACACCTTGGTTTTAGAGTGTGTTAAGTGTTTGTTGATTACAGGTGTTGGTTTCTGTTTGAGTGGGAGTATAGCAATGGAAAAAAAAAAAAAAAGCTAAGAATGGAGAAGTTTAATGGCAAGAATTATCAATTATGGAGGATGCAGATAGAAGATTATCTATATCAGAAAGATTTGTACTTACCATTGGGTGGGGTTACATGCAAGCCCACAGATATGAAAGATGAAGAATGGAAGGTTCTTGATCGGAAGGCTCTGGGATCTATAAGGTTGAGCCTTGCATCGTCTGTGATTTCCAACTTATCACAGGCAAAGACAATAGTAGAGTTGATGGAATCTTTGGCAAATTTATATGAAAAACCCTCAGCTTCAAATAAGGTATTTCTTATGAAGCAGTTATTTAATTTGTAAATGTTGGAAGGTGGATCTGTACATAGTCATCTTAGTGATTTCCATGGTTTGATAAACCAGTTAGTTTCAGTCAATATAGTTTTTGATGATGAAATTAAGGCACTCTTAATCTTGTGCTCTTTACCTGAAAGTTGGGAGAGTTTGGTAATGGTAGTAAGTAATATTGCGTCTACTTCAAATGTCTTAAAAGTTGATGATGTTGTTAGTGTAATCTTGAATGAAGAAATTTGCAAAAAAAGCACAGGTGAATCATCAAGTAATGCTTTGAGTGTTGAAAGCAGGGGAAGGCAAAGAGAGAAGAGCAAGCAAGGGAGATCAAGGTCGAAGATAGGTAGGAGATCCAAATCCAGGAATGGTAGTGTAATCTGCTGGAATTATGAAAAGCAAGGGCACATAAAGAGAGATTGTTGGGTGAAATAAGATCAGCATGAAGGAAATGAAGAAGCAGGTGATGCAGGTATTGTTGCACAAGATGCTCTGGTATGTTCCTTGGATAAAGTAGAATCTTGGGTTTTAGATTCTAGTGTCTCTTTCCATGCAACCCCAATAGGGAATTTTTTCATGAATATGTCTAGGGAGACTTTGGAAAATTTTATTTAGGGGATGGTAAGCCTTGTCAAATGGTTGGCAAAGGGAAAGTGAACCTGAAATTGCAGATGGGCAACACATGGGTGTTGAAGGAGGTCATGCATGTCCCAGTCCTGAAGTGGAACTTGATTTCTGTAGGAAAGTTGGGTGATGAGGGATGCACAGTAACCCTCACAGCGGACTCTTGGAAAGTTTCCAAGGGTGCACTTGTTTTAGCAAGAGGTAAGAAAATAGGTACTCTTTATCTATCTACTTGTATTATTGATTCTCCTTCTGGTTTATCTACTTCAGTTGTAAATTCAAAGATGTGGCTCAATAGGCTTGGTCACATGAATAAGAAGGAGATGCATGTTCTTGAGTCAAAAGGTAAGCTTTCAGGTTTGAAAAGCATGGATCAAGATTTCTATAATCAAAATAAGAAAGTGACGTTTCTTGAAATTGGGTCAACAAAGAAGGTGGTAGCTTCTATTGGAGGATCACATTATTGCACAAAGAAGAAATCTGATGTTTTTGACAAGAACAGGAAAGCCTTGGTTTTCAAAGAGGAGATGATGGATAGAGATCAGCGCAAGGGGCTGAATAACTCTGAGTAGGGCAAGGATGATTTGGACAAGGTTTTGATCCAAAGTAAGCTCACGAGTAAAAGTCATCACTCATGGGAAAACATAGTTATCAACATCGATCAAGTGAGAACTGACATCGAACAGGTAGGTACCAACATTGGTCATGTGTAGACCAGAGTTGGTAGTGTCAGGCAGGCTTGTTACCGATGTCAGTTAGAGAACCAACATCAGTGATCAGGTGGACACTAATGTCGGTCATAGAACTGGCATCAGTGAGAAGGACATCGATGTAAGTCAGGGAACTGGCATCGATAGTCAGGGTCAGTCGCATGGAGCCGACGTCAGTTGGTGCAGATTGAGAGATGACCGACATCGGTCACTGAGACAGATTTTGGGTGGATAACAAGTTGTCAAGGAGTCTCAAACGCCCATGTGGAGGACTGAAAGGGTAAGTAAGCCTCAAATTCATTATTCCTCTTCTTTACACTACTTGTTGCTCACTAATGGTCAAGAACTAGGAAGTTTTTAAAGAAGCGATGTAGGTAGAATCCAGGAAACAATGGGAGCATGGCATGGATGAGGAATGTGATTCCTTGGGAAAGAACCAAATGGGAGATTTGGTAGAGTTTCCATCTGGGATGAAATCACTGAAAGATGAATGGATTCCTAGGTTGAAGAATAGAGTGAATAGACACGTGAGATAGAAGGCTAGGTTATATGGTCTTGAGCAGGCTGCAAGGCAATGGTGTTTAAGGTTTGACAGGTGTATGACAAAGCATGACTTTAGTCAATGTCAATGTGACCATTGTGTTTTCTTTACCAAGTTAGATAATATTAGCTACATTATCTTGTTACTGTATGTAGTGCTTGTTGCAGGGTCACACATGCAGGAGATTACTGAGCTAAAGGTAAAGTTAGTTCAGAGGAGTGCCATGAAGGATTTAGAATCAGCAAAGAAATTCTTTGGCATGAGTTTTTCTAGAGACAGGGAAGATCACAGGTTGATTTTGTCTCCAAATGATTGTGTGAATAAGGTAGTGGTGAGGTTCAAGATGCAGGATGCAGAATCGGTATGCACACCTACGGATGGACAGTTCACAGAATAGTGTTCCCAATTCACATGATGAGGTTAAGTACATGTGTACTAGACATGAGGTTTCCCAAGCAATGGGATTTGTCAGCAAGTTTGGAGCCAATCCGTGAAAGAAGCACTGAAAATCAGTTTAGTGGATTCTCAGGTATCTGAGAGGGACCAGCAGCAGGTATACATGCTATGCAGGGTCAAGTTATTTTCTACATGGGTTTGTAGATGCGGATGCGGTAGGTTACTTGGATGACAAGAGGTGCATCACAGGATTTGTGGTGGTTGGTCTTCAAGATTAAGCTTGAAGAGGGATACAAGCCAGGAAATAAAATTAGATGATGTACAAGTATAGGTACAGGTGCAGCTATTTATCTCCAAGTGGGAGATTGTTAGGTTATGGAGCTAAAAGCTTCACTGATGCAAATGGAGGAGGTTGCTAAGTGCTAAATCAACTGACGTTGGCATGATTAACCGATGTTGGTCATATTCAGTGCACAGGGCAACCGACATCGGTCAGGAGTCAGCCGACATCGGTCACCTCCAGATAGACAGGGACCAACGTCGGTCGCCTGTGCGTTCCAAAACTGTTTGTTGCATGAACAGTTAGTTTGTTGAATGACCAGTTTGCATATAAAGGCTAATTTTAGTCTTGAGTTACATGTCTAATTATTGTAATTAGGAAGTCTAATTATTGTTTGTATGAGATCTATTTAATAGACCCATGGGCATGTATTGTAATTAAGGACTAGGAAGAGATCCTTCCAATTGTAAGATCAGTTGATCTGCAGGTTGTTGCAAGATCAGGGAAGATCTACATGGTAAATAAGATCAGTTGATTTTCAGGTTGTGCAAAGGAGATCTACTTGGAGTACTTTGAGTACTTGGACTAGCAGTATTTTTACTGACTGGTGGAGGTGAACAACAACTCTGTGTTTGAGTTGTTTATTGTGACCGTAATTGAGAGAGTGAACTCTGAAGGAGAATTACTGTACGCCCAAGGTGTGGGAAGCCTAAGCGGTGGAAGAAGAGTGTGGCACTTCTTCATTTTATTTCCTTTTGGATGAGTATTAATACAATTGTGTATTGTCTCTCATATTCTGTGCTATTTCTGATTTCTAGTTACTTGTTAATTCTGGTTAAATTCCGTGTTTAGTTGCTTATACAAGGTAATCAAATGTGCTCTTATGAGAGGTAGATCCTGACAAAAACAAACATAGATGCCATTCAAATGTTGCATAGACTTGGAAATGTAATGTTAAACTATCAACAAATGTCTACACAATAAGCAGTTCACTTAGTATTATCATTACCATTGACTCAAAGCTCAAGAGCATGTACTTTCATAAATGCATCTTTCCTTAATTAACAAACATTTATTATAAAACCTCCCATTCTCTTGAGACAAGAACGAGATGAATCTGAAGATGTCATGTGTCGATCTATTATAGACTATTACATTGCACATCCTAATATTGTTGATCATGTCTATCTAGCTAAATTTGTTAGTAAGTAAAAAAATGGAAAGCCATTAAAAAAAATATATACGTTTTGTTATTTATAATAAACATCTTGACCTTGATAATTATTATCGTGAATGATTATTATTATATGTCCCATTTAAAAATAATGAAACACATTGAAATAAAGTCTTGAAACATGGTAAGAGGCATACAATTTGCAAAGCAAGACCATAAAATTGAATGAGAAAAAGTTTAATTATGAAACCAATCCTATATCAGGAGACATGCATGATGCAATTTTCCAAATTAAATGTGATACTAAAAACATGAACAATAAAATATTTCACTCTAGCATAACCAAACCTATGTAAGAAGAATATGATCTAGAAATGTACTTGTCATTAGTAACCTCTGCACCAAAAAAACAAAGTTTAAGACTATTTGAGATTGGACGTCATCAATTCATTACTGACAATGTTGAATACTATAAACAAATACAAATGTTAAATGAATAACAAGAAGCGATTGTTAAAGACATTATTTTTTTTTGAAATGTATAGATAAAAATAAGATATTGTATCTATTCTTAATAGGAGGTGCATAGACTAGAAAGACTTTTACTACAAAAGTTATATACAAAACACTAGTTCATATTTATGCACAGTCTATTGATAGTGATCCATCCAAACCAAAAGGCCTAATTCTTTCATACACAGGTAAAGCTGCATTTAATGCAGGTGACATAACATTGCATTTTGCATTTCTATTACCTTTTAACAAGTTATAACTCATTCCATTGTTCAATGAAAGACTTGATACATTATCCAAGCATTACAGTCAATTGTACATAGTGCTAATTGATGAAATATCCCTTGTATGAGCAAGAATGTTATACTATATTTATAGGCATTTGTGTGATATAATGCAATTAACAACTATGTGCTTTGGTAATATTGACATAATCTTTTATGGAGACTTCTACCAGACTCAACCTATAAACGATTGCATAATATTTGAACATCCAAAAATGAACAAATAAATAGTCCCATATGTATTCTAGAAAGAAAACATAAAATGTTACCAACTATAACAAACTATGTGCCAAAAGGATGCAAAATTTGTGGCTATACTAAACAGAATATGTACATGCTTAGATACAAAAAGTGAGATAACATATCTTAATCATAATTATTTACACTCAGCACCAAATGACCATTTATTTCCTTATATTTTTTACTTAAATGATGATGTTAATGCACACAATAGCAATATGTTGGCACTTGTTCCACATAAAGAAATTGTTATTAATGCAATAGATAGGGAAGACGACACATATAGTGAAGGATAGGGATATGCTAATTCTATATGCCTACCATAAAAAATAGTTTTAAAACCAAACATGTTAGTTAAAAAAATTTCCAGAAATTATGATATGCAATATGGGCTTGTCAATGGTTCAGATGGTGTATTCAAATTGTACAGTGGAGAAAATAACAATGACATTATTTGGGTGAAATTTAATGAAAATCATGTTGGACATTATCAAAGAATAATGCATATTCAATTGTATTAAATCCATATAGAATCAAATTGGACCCTTTTTTTCATATTTCAAGACCTGTTGCAAAGCCTTCTTACAAAAAACCATTAATAATATGAAGCCAATTTCCAAATCAACTAGCTTGTGCATGTAGAATATATAGATCTCAAGGTCTAACCATGGAAGGTGTTGCATTCAATACTCTTAGGGTACATAGACATGGCCTGACATATACAACACTTTGACATGTGAAGTCCATAGAATCATTATATTTGTTAAGCCCACTTACAAACAAAAACTTCAAAGTAAAAAAACATATATCTATTGAGATGTCAAGATTGGAATTAGATTCAAAGTGGGTGTTACAACATAGCTTAAGATCATTATTTTAGCATCATCTATCGTAATATGTTCATTGAACACTCATATCCTTTATCCACATTTAGAAGACATTATCAATGATCATGACTCAATGAAATGTGACATACTATGCTTACAACAAACATACATGACAAACATCAACATTTATAACCACATTCTAAATTTAAAAACTTGTAATTCGATACATCATGTTCATGGTATTATGATATGCATAAAGACACATGTTTCCACTTAAAATCTAATGCACTATATTGCGAATGAAGTAGAAGCATTCATTGGCAATAAAAATTGTAATACAACAACACAAATCTACAATTATCAATATTTATGCATCTCCATATGCTTCTATTTTAGATGTCATAAATGTTATTGAACAAACATTATCAAATGCAAACACATCCAAAAACATTTACATATTAAGAGACTTTAATTTTGACATGTCCACTTCTAACAAGTCAGCAATGCTATTTGAAAAACACATGTTAGCTTGTAACATGCATTTGTTACCAAGGAAACATAAGCAGTGTACAAACAAAATCATAGACCATGTATGGTCAAACACTGCAAATGAAGATAGCCAAACTTTTAAAATAGATACCTATTGGACTGATCATGATGCTAGTTGTCTAGTAAGAAATAACAATGCTTAAACATTTGTGAAACAAACTTTGTACATAGATAAAAAATATTCCATTTACTTGTCTATAAAATACATGAATTATTTCAGTATTTGAACATTATATATTTAAGAGTTCATATCCTATCTTTCATTTTAGTTTATGACATGGATTCAAAAAAAATGAATTTGTAATATGAAAATCCTACTAAAGAATCATCATTGAATTTATTTGACGTTAGTCAAATTAGTCCCATTCAGTAACAAATACATAAATGGTAACATTTTAATCCAATATTTTTTCCAAACTCTTCTTCAATCAATTATGATAAATTTTGAATTAAAACTAATATCTTAATTTATTGAAAAAAATGAAATTTTTGTTCTCTTACAGGGCAAGAACAAATCCAATCTCCTCATCCTCAATATTAGACATGTTTGATGGGAAAAACATTGATGTTTTTGAAGGAGATATACTGACAGTATATGGCCTTGGACATACTAGAAACCCTGCTTCACCAGTCAAAGCTAAAATAGTCCATGTTGACTTGGTTGACCTTCATGGCCAAAGGATAATAAAAGTTAATGTCAGCAATAAATTGATTCAAAAATTTAGAATTTACTTGAATCTAGGAATTAGTGTTTGTATTTCAAACTTCTTGGTAAAGGAAAAATCAAAATATGAAAGAGGACATGTTGACTTTTGCATGGTTCTTATTGGAAATTCAATAGTAGAGACTATATCTAATATTTGCAAAAAATTCAAGCTTACACCAGATAGTACAATCATTGATATTGTAGAATCAGAAGAACCATATTCAATGGGTTCTAGTGCTTTGATTATAGGTTGTCAGTAAACCAATAGACTGTTCAATGTATATATCAAAGATGGATAAACTGAGCACAACACTGCAATAGTAAGCTTATATTTATTAACACACTGTTTTCCCTTGTATTATGACTCTCTTTGCTAAAAAAATTGAACTACAATTATTTTGTTTCAAGTTCAACTTTGTCAATAATATGAAAAAGTTTTTCATGATATACAAAATGAATTTATGTCTTAAAAAATGCCTATTTATATATTCAACAATGTTGTGCACATTGGCGTAAAAGGTACCAAAAAATTTCATGCTAATCTTACATCATTTGTTGAACCATTGAATGACGAATGCAATAAAAAGAAATTGCAAATAAAGGCAACATCAAACATTGAGGCAAGTATAAATTTTATTTTTCCTTATTGAAATCAAATTAGCATTACTTTTTCCTTGTTTCTTGTCCACATTATAAATCAATGCTTAACAATTGTAATTGCAGGTCACAAGGACACTAAAAGAAAAAAGCATTTATCTATCACTTTTTCAACCAAACTGCAATACATGTTAACATGTAATCTTGGAACTCATACTATTAGCTATTTGCATTGTTCAAGATATCCTAGAAATCTAGGCTGATCTTATACTCATGCACTCACATGCATTATCCATACAAAAGATAACAAAGTTGAATGCACACTATAAAAACCTTTACTTGATACTATACTAAAAAAGCTAACAACCATATCATTTAAATATTATCATAAAGACATTTCTACAGTGGTGTTTATGTTATGAAAATTCCAAATGAATAGCACATTCAGAATTGGAGTGCATAGCACTATTTCTGTTGTTACACAACAATGAACAATGATTGCAAGGTAATAATTACATTTCAAATTTTGATTACATAAATATTTAGAAAATGTAAAAAGTTAATTCTTCATTGTACTAATGCATTTTTTATTTCTTTTGTTTCATTTCAGGTTATTACAACAATATGTCAAGAAAACATAACTTTTTGTTTACATTAATAATGCTCGCTAAACTTTTTTTTGAGTGACTATAGGATTTAAGTTCAGTCCTAAACTAAATTCTTATTTACACTTACCCATCTCCAATAGATATAACGTTTGAATGTTTATCGCTATACTACTATGATTTTTTTATATTTTTATGCTATTTTCCAATCAATAGTCTCTAGATTTGGAAAAAAAAAAGTTCATAAATTTAACTAATATATTATTTGAAATGGATTTTATTATACACCTATCCATATTTTTTTCATTGATTATTAATCATCACAAATTGAAATGATTAGAACATACAAATGCTATACGAGTACATCTTTTTTTATATATAAAATTTGTTCTTTAAAAAATGCATTCTAGATATACAATATTTTTACCAAACCAGCGTTTGATTAACCCACACCAGGTCAATCCACACTAGATTTGGGTCATATCACACCTAACTTTGGACAAACCACAAATGCTTTTGGCTAGAACACTGTTCATTTTGAAATAACATGTTTGCTAATAACACAACATCAATGATGTCACAAAGCAAACTAGCAGACCTTGCACAATCAATGGTATGTTTAATGGAAATTATTTTGTTTACACTGAAGTACAGTTTGTAATTTCATTATCTTAGTGATTTTCTTTCTTGTATGGTATTTTTGTAATGTGTTTTTATGTTTTGAGCATCAAGTTCATCTATACATGCTTTGCATTGAATGTGGTATGGTTTTAGTAGAGTTATGTCTTAATGATAGGTTTTACTTTATATAAATTACAGCCTTCCCTATTTGGTAGATTCAAAAATGCCACTCCTTCCCAGACATAGAATAGTGCATTTTCCTTCGATAAATTTGGTCGGACACAGCCTGCAAGTATGTCAAACATCTATGCTTCATGTATTGATAAATGTATTGATATTTTGCTTCAGGTATTGATATTTTGCTTCAATCCCTGTTAACACTTTTGCACACTGTATGAACTATAAGTTAAGTTTTCATTATGAATATTGTTGGACATATAGTGCCTTAGCAGTAATTTGGAGCATTTACTACCCAAAATGGCCCATGTTTCGAACTCAGCAGGCACCTAATCCACACGATAGTGCGTTAATTTAGGTGCAATTTGTTAATTAGAATGTAGTACCCTTTCCAAGTGATACATAAAAAAGAGTTGCCATTTTAAGAAATTCTTGAGTATGAAACTATATAATTTACTAGTTTATTATTGATGCCAACTCAGATGCCCATCATCATGTACATATGCTCACATGGTAGAGAAAGAGTACACAGCCACTTGGATGAAGGTTATTGCCTTGGTCATTGTAGCTAGTTCTGAACACAAGTGAATTACAACTATACAATGCTTTGTGTAATGGCAAAAGACTGGTTTGCACATCTCCTCTTGGAAAAACAAAATAAGAAGCTATCCATTTTTCCTTTATAAATACAAAAAATTTGGCAATTCTAGGTAGAAGTGAACTTGAATGTATTAGAAAAACTTTAGAGACCATACCATTTAATTATTGTGTATCAAGCTGATCAGTTTTTATGCAAATTTTTTCTTGGAAATAAACCATCTAGTTTTGGCTTACTTGTAGGAAAGTTCAAAGAGATCCTTCTTCAAGGGACAGAAATGTAGAGCTTGTTAAACTAAAGCTGGAGATTAAAATTGACCCATATGGCACTTGCAAATAAATATATATATATATATGCACTGAGATATGCATCAGCCGCCCAGGAGTGCAGTCGACTAGTTGTGTCGGTAATTACTTGATTTATGGCATGCCATACGGCCCAGGCATCAGTGATCTCTCACAGTGTACGACTGAGTTTTAAAGTATACGACTGGTTGGAGGTACTAAGCTCGAATCACATACCAAACACCTGTAACAAATTATCTGCAAATTCATGTCTGTTATAACAATGATCAAATCGAGAAATCATAGAAGCTTTTAATTTTCACTGTCCGTACTATTATGGTCTTCATGAACTTCAAAAATCGTACTTCAGATTGAAATTTTAACTGAATATGAAAGGGTAACCTCTTGCTTCAACTTTAATTAATGGTAAATATAAGAAGATTGAGCATCAGGTTTTGTTGAGATAAAAAATATGGTAGCAAAATTTTCTTGTTATTATGTAATTGGGCTAAGCTTATATTGGTAATAATTTGGAAATGAGGGTAATTTATAAGGTAATATATGCTCCAAAATATTTATAGCTAATGGAAAAATAGGTTAGAGCGTGAGAAGACCAAAACCATGGATTAGATTCACCATTCCTCCCCTAAAAACAAATGGTTAAGGAATAAAAATATCATTATGGTAATGATTAATCATGGAGATCATGACTTAAATATATACAGACAAAATTTGTTAATTTATCTATGTTTTCCTTTAAAATAAACTATATTTTATACAATTTTTTCAGCACATCAAACACAGGACTTTCACCCAAAAAGTTTGGCTTTTAAAGTGGAAAAACCTTTAATACATGGAATGCCTTATAAACCTGACTAATCTCACAAATATTATAAATGTAGATATATGTTTGATATTTTTAACAAGTGATGAGAGAGCAAGCAAAAGCGAGTCTAGGGATATTTGTTGGGATCAAACATATTTCATATATTATTTTAATACTATAACATCAACTGAATGTTATGTAAAGTTTATATCTTAAACCCTTTTTCATGTGTCCACCCTCAACTTCTATTCAGATAGAAGAAAATAGCATGTGAAGCATAGGTTATACCAAACTGAAAAAATCACTCGTTGAACATGGCTTCATACAGTTTTATCATTTGTGTTTTTTCCTTAACTTAGAGGACATTCTATTGTTATTCCTCATTGATAATGTAATGTGATTAATGATATCCACTTGTCTCATAAACTAGAAATGTAATTTGTTGTAATGTATACTCCTTTATATCATAGATGAGAATGGATTTGTCATGTCAAGAATTATAACTTTGCACAAATACCTACTATAATTTTATTGATTATGCCCATAATTTTACTTGAATCTTCATACGGGATTTAAGCAAAATCTACAAACTCCTACAAGGACTTGGTGCATGATGCCCTTGTTTTTAGTTATGAATTTAATTATTGTTTAATAAATATATCTTTATAAATATTAAATTTAAATTAATGTGTAATATTTAATTTATGTTTCTAAAACATATTTATTTTTAAAATTTTAAAATAAATTATTAATTTGTTAAATCTTATGATCAATTCAATATGTATGGTTAATGTTTTTAGAATAAATAATATATTCATAAAAATACTATTTAAATAATAAATTAATAAAATATGTACAATTTTTATAAAATAAAATGAATAAAAAATAATACGAAAATAAATTTAAAATAAGATAAAATCTATAATAATAATCCATTTATTTAATTTAAATATTTCAAAATTGACATTAATATAGAAATGTATTAATATGAATACATTTAAAATATTTAATTGAAGGAGTTTATGATTATATCAATATAATTGTTAAACTGTAAGTTTTTTTAAACATATTAAAAAGCAACTCATGAATGAAAATATATTGAAAATAGAAAGAATGAATAGATTATATCTATAGATTTTATCCATTACCTCATTTTTTAATAATAGTTTAAAATATAAATAATATAGAACACAGTGTATTGTAGAGCATTAAGGTTTCCTATTACTGGGTGTGGCCAATTATTATATACTATCCATACCAAAATAAATGGTTATAGAAATCCTTCACAAAGTCCCTTATAAATTCCATCATAATCTAAAGCTAGTATGCAAAACACAGAACTGTCTGGTAAAGAGTCATAATGTATATGAAGAAAGGATCAAACACAGAATGATGAAAGAGTATATATATATGGTTGAAACACAGTATAAGGAAAACTAGGAATCTGACAATATGGTAAATTGCACAAACCTAAAAAAAAAATGGGAAATCCTCCCTCCCATGCCTCATTTATATGAATTTTCATTCCATTCTTGCTGCATTACTTTCAATAATGAAACAACCCCCAAAAAATGTGGGAATTACTAACAGAGTATGTAACAAAACTACATGAAGAACCCACTATGAAAATTTACAATGCATGACACAACATCTTGGTCTACATAAGGATGAGTAGACAACCCATAAATGGATTGGGTTATGTAGACACTTACACAAGGATGTACATCGCTAGAGGATTCCATAAAGAAAAGCGTGCCTAAAGAATGATACACCATTCAAGGGGTATTAATGTGTGGGTCCACATTGATAACCTTTAAACCTTATATAAGGTACTCATCCTCCCTATCGGACCACCTAGGGATCTCTAGGCCTACCTAAGTATACAATTACCCTATGTGGTTATGGAATAGTGACTCAAGAGCCTAGAAAGATTTGTTCATGCCTTAGGTATCCTTACTATCATAATTAATGTGCAGTTTGTTGGTTGAATATTTTGTCGATCAGCATACTGATAAACAAAATAGGTCTGATCAGCCAAAGTAGGAAGATTAGTCATCCAAATGTGTAGGTTTACCACATCAGAAGGAGACTGATCTCTCCTCTCATCAAGGGGAGGTTCCCTATATATATATATATATATATATATATATATATATATATATATATATATATATATATATATATATATATATATATATATATATATATATATATATATATATATATATATATATATATATATATATATATATATATATAAACAAAAATTAATACTCAAGGGTAGGACAAACCATCCATCTCTCTTTCTTCAGAGATGATGTGTGCAAATCAAAGGAAAAACTCAAGGGAAATGACAAACAGCACTCCTCTTCTTTCAGAAGTACTATTCAGCAAACCACAAGAATACTCCTGGTAGTAAATGCAAAGTGTAACCAAGGACATAGTAACCAACAAATTGAGATGCAGCACAAAGTCTCCACCTGAATTGCTCAAGAGTAAGATACGAAGGACAATGAGGGCACAAAGTCATCCCAAAGTCCTTTACACAGAAATGAAAAGAAAACACACTAAAGGCAATTATGGGGGCACAAAGTCTCTCCACAGTTGACTCTTCAAGACACCTTCCTGACTATTGTCACTAATTATGCTTGTTGAATTAAAGGAACAAAAGATATACTAAGGAAAAATACATAAGAACAGTTTCCTCAACAACAAAGATGTCATAGCACAAAGTCTAAAAAATCACTTGCTTTCTTATTCCAATAACAAAATATGATCAAAAAAATGAGCTCAAAGTTTCAGTAATGCCTTTCAATTTGGGTAGAGTTTCATTCTGATTGTCAAAAAGAGATAGTTTTAAAATAAAAGAGAGTCCCTTATATAGCCTCTTCAAGAAGGACTCGGGAACAGTAATACATCATGGTGTGTTGAAAACTGTTAGGAAGACAGGCTGGAAATTAGGGGCATCACCCATTTATTTTTCTCAATGCAGAGAAACAAGTCATGCTATTGAAAGTTTGCAACTTTCAATGTCCACCTGGCGATCTGATCCTTCCTTCATCATTCCTTCTTTTTTGGTTAATTGAATCGGATCCTGGATTCAATTTGTTGTTCTGTTCATTAGTCACTTTCTGCTGGCCTTGGCCTTAAAGCCTATGAATGCATTCGGGTTTGTAGATTACAAGGATCAATGGCTATTTTATGATCTTTAAAATTGACGTTCGCGCGCATGTCACTACGTTTTCAATGGCTAGTTCGTTGTCTTGAATTTGACGTCTTCGGGCGCATCACCCCTTGTTCCTTCTTTGGATTTTCTATTTGGCACTTTCTCAGAAAGAACCTGCCCTTTCGGGCCTTAAGAAATGATTTGCCTTGGGTTGAGAAGAGCCCCCTGCAAAGATATATGCCCTTTGGGCAGTCTTCGAATGGCCTTCGGGCTTCTTGTTTTACATCTTCCCGAAGGGAAGGTGACCCTTCAACTTCAAGGAAGTGTCCTTCTATTTGGTAGTCAAGAGTCCCCCGCAAGGGCACCTGCCCTTCGGGGTCCTTCGGTGGCCTTTCGCGGCTTTCTTGCAGACTGTTTCTGCGGGCATTTTCCCTAGGCAAATTCCTGCGGACAAAAAGTCTGTGGACATTTCCCATAGACAAAAAGTCTATGGATATTTCCTGTGGACAAAAAGTCCATGGAATTGTTCCTTTGTTCTTTTGCCTTTGAAAAACTCCTTTGGAAATTTATTTAGGATTTCTGCCTGTAGCTGTTTTCCTGAATTCCTTCAGACTTTTTATCCGAAGGAATTCCTTCAGACAAAAAGTCCAAAGGAATTGCTTCTTTCCTTAGTCTTTTTTTAATTCCTTAAACAAAATCTAAAAGAATTACCTTTGCGGCCTTCTTTAAAAATGACCCTTCCGAAGGGTACTTTTGTTGACCAAGTGCCCTCCACAAGGGCACTTGTCCTTCGGGAGGCTCTTTGAACTTTTGCATTGAACCGTCACAGTGAACCGCTTGGTTGAAAAAAGCTATTGAACCGTTTGATTGAACCAAACGTTGAACCAAAGCATTGAACCACTTGGTTGAACCAAACGTTGAACCAAGCCGATGAACCAAGATTTGAACTAAAATGGTTCAAGCCGATGGTTCAAGCTGATGAACCAATTGAATAAACCAAGTCTTTGAACCAAGCGGATGAACTGAGCATTGAACCACTTGATTGAACCTACCTTTGAACCATTTGTTTGAACCTGCCTTTGAACCAAAAGATGTTGAACCAATCATTGAACCAAGCTTTGGTTCAATGGTTCAAGGGAAGCCTCAAAATGACTGACGAACCATTTGATTGAACCAAAGGATGAGCCAAAGCATTGAAACAAAGTAGATGAACCACCCGAGTGAAACAAAGCATTAAACCGCTTGATTGAACCAAGCCATTGAACCGTTCCTTTGATTGAACCCACCGTTGAACCGAAAGCGTTGAACCTTTTGAACTTTGAACTCATTGAACCTTTGAACCAAAGTGGTTCAATGGTTCAACGGTTCAAGCCTTATTTGCTTTGATGCTTTCTGATGGATATTTTTTATTGAACCAAGGCACTGAACCAATCCTGAAAATGACCAAGTGTTAGAAACTGATTCTTTTGGTTGAACCCTTCCTACAGAAGTCTTTGAACTTATAGAAATGAACCTACCTGCAAAGTCCATAGAAATCAATTCTATAGAAATCAACCTGTAAATCTCATTGAACTTGGCCTGTAGAGTCTGTAGATTTAAGCTTGTAGAGTCTATAGATTTTTGAGAATCTTGAAAACTAAGGAATTTGAATGCCCAGGACAAATTTCAGAAAGGGAAGAGACAATTTTGGTCTGTAAGACAAAAATAGTTCAAATGTTGTCCCAAAAAATGAGTGATATTTTTGGGGGACAACAGCTATCTCTAGTTGGGGAACTTCTGTCAATTGCAAAAAGAATTGAAGGGAGTAGAATCTAGAATCTCCAGTGTCTTCATGTGTACCATTGGGCTATGGAGTCATGCTACCCAGAAATGGAAGGCATCAAAAATGAAAACAAATAAAACAAAATAAAATTAAAAATTGTACAAATATACATATATATAGATGCAATGATCTGATACTTCAAGAGTTGAAGTGTTTCAGATGTTGCTTCTTGAGAGACAGTGAAAATAGTGTGCCATCTTGGTAAACCAGCAGGAAAAAATTTTGCCCCCAAAAACGGTGACGGGCGAATAGAGCTCTCCACCAGGAAACCAATTTTATACATCTTCCTCTTGGTCTTTTCTTTTTTTTTCTCTATGGCAGGACGTGGTCTTCAAACTGAAAACCATAACTCCTTGCTCTCCCTGTGAAGGGTTCTTTTGCCTGATTTTGATTTGCAGCAGCATGGTCCACCATCATAACTTTTTATTCTATTGGTCCAGTCCATCACATGCTTTGATTGTTAGCATTAGAGCCCTGACAAACCATCAGCTCAGCATCTCCTTTGATGTGAAGGAGTTTGACCTCTTCACCCTGAGCAATCTTCAATCCGAGCAACAGAGATCTGTATCCAGCTATGGAAGAAATGCTACCATCAGATTCCAATATCCAAGCATCATTAGAAGCTAATTTATATCAGATTTATCTTCATCAGAGATGGAATATCCTTCTTGATTTGTACTGCACCCTACTAATTCTTCTGATGCCTTGTTTGGATCAAATCCTGGATTACCAGCTACAAGACTTTCATTGGCTGAGACATGAGCATCCTCTGTGGTCAAGAAGTAATTATCCATCCTGAAGGCTCAAACAAAATTTGAGATGTAGGGGCCGATGTTTGGGTAACCATAATTTTTACCTCAGATAGGTCCGCACCTGGTTCTCCATCAATGTCCAATTGCTCAGGATTGGCTTGCAGGGATTCAAACTCAGTCATCTAAATTTTGGATTTCTTGACATGATTAATCATGTCAAATGATTGGAATGGAATTGGAAGAGAGGATGGGAGTTCATCATTTTGATTTCTAGGAGGGGGAGGACTGGTTTGTGAAGTTGAAGTAGAAGGTGCAGATATGTTCAATGTACTTACTTCTTTGGTAATCACCGAGTCCTTTGATTGAAAAGGAAGAGGGGTTCTCTACTCAATAATTGAAATTGCTGGTTGGGGTTGCTCCTCTGTCTTATATTTTTCATCCTACTGGGCTGACTGATTCTGGGACTAGGTGAATATTGCGTATGATCCTTTGATTGCTTCACCTTCACTTTTGGGTTCATCCTGGTAATTCAAGAAACCAATGTGGGAGTCGCCAGTTGATTCTTCTAAATCCTCCCTGAAGAGATCAATGCCATTTTCTTGCTCGAACTCAAGTTGGAAATAGGAAACATGTTCTTTTTCCAGATATCCAACTACCAAGTTTGTTGGAAGTGCTTCAAGGACATGGTTCCTCTGTGTGGGAGGAAGACGATTTGGTTGCCCTTGACTTCTGGCAGCGTTGCCTTGATATGGCTAATTAGGGAATGTCCTCCTTGGTATATCTTTATATATAGGAGTAGAAGACATACTTTATGCCATTTTCCTTTTCAAGGCTAGCAATTCATTTGCCATCTTTTGTACCATTAGATTAGTGGTGCCTGTAGATGAATATTCAGAAGATGATGAGGAACTATTTCTGTTTGAATCTCTTCTTATCTTCCTTGCTAAGATGAGATCGTCTTCTACCTCAGTGGCCAAAATTTGGGCTATAGCAAGATCTATTTGACCAGCACATCTCAAAATAAAACTTACTTCACGTAACTGAGAATTAATGAAGAAGCATTTGAGATTCTCAGATGTAGGTCGAGCAATTACAGGAATTCTGTTTCTCAATTTGTCAAATTTGGCTATGAAATCCCTCATAATCTCATGAGGCTCTTTCTTCATTTGAGTGAGCTAGGCCAGCAAGGAATGTGTATCTTCTATGAGCTTGAACCTTGCTTCGAACTTGGCTTTAAGTGTATCTCAGTCAGTCACTGATCCAGCTTGCAGGTGGTAAAACTAGTCTGCAACAGCACCTTATAGTGTCTCCACAAAAAGCCCGATTGCCACGTCTTCAAATTCTACTCCAATAACACCACAGGCTATGTTGAAGGCTATGATGTGTTCATCAGGGTGAACTATCCCATCACCAAATAATTTGATAAAATTCTTTCTTGAACTGCGTGGGAGTTCATGCAGAGGTGGAGTCAAGTTGAGTGGGCCAAAAGAGTTACCCCAAGGGCCTCAAACTACCATGATTTAATTCAGAAAAATAGAGAATAAATATGGATAGAGTGGCCATATTACAAAACAAAAATAGAAAAGGACTGGCTCAACTTCAGCTTGAGGATTCAAACTGCGCACTCTTTCCTAGCAGCTCTGGTTTTGCAGACCAGATAAAATAATGGAGGTGGAGGAAGATGGTAAGGCTATAATGGATAATGGGTAAGACAAGTAACAGAGTCACCAGAGTCTGTAATGGATAAGGGTTATAATGATAATGGGTAAGACACATGTGATGTTTCAATCTAAAACTTGAGGTTCCAAATTACACAAAATTATGTATATCCCCAGCAGAGTCACCAAAAACTATTGGTTGAATATTTTGTCGATCAACGTACTGATAAACAAAATAGGTCTGATCAGCCAAAGTAGGAAGATTAGTCATCCAAATGTGTAGGTTTACCACATCAGAAGGAGACTGATCTCTCCTCTCATCAAGGGGAGGTTCCCTATATATATATATATATATATATATATAGAAAATAATACTCAAGGGTAAGACAAACCATTCATCTCTCTTTCTTCAGAGATGATGTGTGCAAATCAAAGGAAAAATTCAAGGAAAATGATAGACAACACTCCTCTTCTTTCATAAGTACTATTCAACAAACCACAAGAATACTCCTGGTAGTAAATGCAAAGTGTAACCAAGGACGTAGTAACTAGCAAATTGAGATGCATCACAAAGTCTCCACCTGAATTGCTCAAGAGTAAGATACGAAGGACAATGAGGGCACAAAGTCATCCCAAAGTCCTTTACACAGAAATGAAAAGAAAACACACTAAAGGCAATTATGGGGGCACAAAATCTCTCCACAGTTGACTCTTCAGGACACCTTCCTGACTATTGTCACTAATTCTGCTTGTTGAATTAAAGGAACAGAAGATATATTAAGGAAAAAGACATAAGAATAGTTTCCTCAACAACAAAGATATCACAGCACAAAGTCTGAAAAATCACTTGCTTTCTTATTCCAATAACAAAATATGATCAACAAATTGAGCTCAAAGTCTTAGTAATGCCTTTCAATTTGGGCAGATTTTCATTTTGATTGTCAAAAAGAGATATTTTTACAATAAAAGAGAGTCCCTTATATAGCCTCTTCAAGAAGGACTCAGGAATAGTAATACATCATGTTGCATTGAAAACTATTAGGAAGACAGGCTGGAAATTAGGGGCATCTACCCATTTGTTTTTCTCAATGCAGAGAAACAAGTCACGCTATTAAAAGTTTGCAACTTTCAATGTCCACCTAGCGATCTGATCCTTCCTTCATCGTTCCTCATTTTCTGGTTAATTAAATCAGATCCTGGATTCAATTTGATATTATGTTCTTTAGTCACTTTCTGTTGGCCTTGGCCTTAAATCCTGTGAATGCATTCAAGTCTGTAGATTACAAGGATCAACAGCTATTTTATGAGCTTTAAAATTGATGTTCGTGTGCCTGTCACTACATTTTCAATAGCTAGTTCATTGTCTTGAATTTGATGTCTTCGAGCGCATCACCCCTTGTTCCTTCTTTGGATTTTTTGTTTGTCACTTTCTCAGAAAGAACCTACCCTTTTGGGCCTTAAGAAATGATCTGCCTTGGGTCGAGAAGAGCCCCCCACAAAGGTATCTCCCCTTCGAGCGGTCTTCGAATGGCCTTCAGGCTTCTTGTTTTACATCTTCTCAAAGGGAAGGTGACCCTTCATCTTCAGGGAAGTGTCCTTCTATTTGGCAGATGAGAATCCCCCACAAGGGCATCTGCCCTTCGGTGGCCTTTTGTGACTTTCCTATGGACTATTTCCATGGGCATTTTCCCTAGGCATTTTCCCCAGGCAAATTCCCACAGACAAAAAGTCCACAGACATTTCCCATAGACAAAAAGTCCACGGATATTTCCTGCAAACAAAAAGTCTGCATAATTGTTCCTTTGTTCTTTTGCCTTTGAAAAACTCCTTTGGAAATTTCTTCAGGCTTTCTGCCTGCATCTATTTTCCCGAATTCCTTTAGACTTTTGTCTGAAGGAATTGTTTCTTGCCTTAGTCTTTTTTTAATTCCTTAAACAAAATTCAAAAGAATTACCTTTGTGGCCTTCTTTGAAAATGACCCTTCCAAAGGGTTTTGTTGACCAAGTTCCCTCCGCAAGGGCACTTGTCCTTCAGGAGGCTCTTTGAAATTTTGCATTGAACTGCTCCTTTAAACTATCATAGTGAACCGCTTGGTTGAACCAAGCTGTTTAACCGTTTGATTGAACCAAACGTTGAACCAAATGTTTAACCAAGCCGATGAACCAAGCTTTGAACCAAAATGGTTCAAGCTGATGGTTCAAGTCAATGGTTTAAGCTAAAGAACCAATTGAATGAACCAAGCCTTTGAACCAAGTAGATGAACTAAGCATTAAACCACTTGATTGAACCTGCCTTTGAACCATCTGTTTGAACCCACTTTTGAACCAAAAGATGTTGAACCAATCGTTGAACCAAGCTTTGGTTCAACGGTTCAAACGAAGCCTCGAACTGACTTAAAAACCATTTGATTGAACCAAAGGATGAACCAAAGCATTGAAACAAAGTGAATGAACCACCCGAGTGAAACAAAGCATTGAACCGCTTGGTTGAACCAAGCCATTGAACCATTCCTTTGATTGAACCCGCCATTGAACCAAAAGCGTTGACCCTTTTGATCTTTGAACTCATTGAACCTTTGAACCAAAGTGGTTCAATGGTTCAATGGTTCAAGCCTTCTTTTCTTAGATGCTTGTTGATGGAGATTTTTTATTGAACCAAGGCACTGAACCAATCCTGAAAATGACCAAGTGTTAGAAACTGATTCTTTTGGTTGAACCCACCTATAGAAGTCTTTGAACCTATAAAAATGAACCTGCCTGCAGATTCCATAGAAATCAAGTCTGTAGAAATCAACCTGTAAAGCTCATTGAACTTGGCCTACAAAGTCTATAGATTCAAGCCTGCAGAGTCTGTAGATTTCTAAGAAGCTTGAAAACTAAGGAATTTGAATGCCCAGGACAAATTTTAGAAATGGAAGAGACAATTTTGTTCTATAAGACCAAAATAGTTCAAATGTTGTCCCAAAAATTGAGTGATATTTTTGGGGGACAACACAATTTAGTTTAATAAACAAGTTCAAAGACCAAAGGAATAATATTTAGTATAGTATGGAATTATCTTACATGTCATTTGCTAACATACAAATTTGAAAGTAAGAATGTACTAAAATAAGTATGGCAGGTCATTAAAGATCAAGATATCATCATACCTATCTTTTGTTTATGCAAGCTTTACCATATTTTAAGATCAACAATTATCCATCACTGAACCACTACCAAGGTGATGAAACATAAAACTATAATAAAGGTCAATTATGATTTCCAAAGCAAGGACTAATTATTATAATGAATAACCAATAATATTGCTACCAGGTCGGGATTATATAAATGAATCCTTAACCATAGGGTCCTTACACTACATGGTTTATTTAATTATTTAATTTAAGAAATAATATATGATTTAACCAATAAGAACAATAACTTATTATGACCAATTATGTCATTATACCATTAAAAACATTATAAACAAGGCCCACTATGGGCCGTAATTATGAATAGCCAGCTACCACCTCACATGTTGATTACATAGGGTCTCAAGATGGTCAACCATACATCCAACATAATAATATTTCAAAAATAGATAACACATTGAGCTTTGAAGCTCCAACCCAAATTTCATGCTATCAACCACTTGATCATCATTGAATTCATACATTCACAAGTCACTTAATAATTCATTTATTAATTTGTCAATTTCTTAAGAAGCTTCCATGCTTGTACTACCAACAAAAATATAATTGTATTAGCATCTGATATTAATAGGGTTTATATAAAATAACAAGAGATCAATTCAAGCCTAGTCCATATGTCAATATGAAAATATGAATAGCTATAATATTATCTTAATTACAAGCTTCCCACAATATCATAATGTAATGCAGTAAAATATATTTACAACACTTGTTAGAATATCTTGGCATATCCAACATATATGTGTGTGTATATATATAATCAAACCTCTACACTTGTTTTCTTAAGTAATAAGTGTTCACATTATTAAGATTAATAATATAGATATAAAAAGAACACCTCATGCACCTCACAACTTACCAATAGGAAAGAGAATGACATAATCATCTCTTACAACATAATTTAATAACATGAGACTAGATGAATATCATTAACACATATATATTTTCATCCATGACTAATATACTCTTTATTTTCCAACCCACTTGGGTATCGTTCCTTTAAAATAAGGGGATTTTCAATAAAATGAAACTTAACCATGCTCATAGGTGGGATCACTCTAATGTGTAGCTTTAATATAACAGAGTAATCTTTAATATAAGGATTTCAATTATAAGCATAAAATGAGATATTGCATAAATACAAAATGTTGTTGCATACAATAGAATACATCATTGAGTCTTAATATCAAATGAATAAGGTTGATACAAATATTTAGAACAATCATCAATGGTTAATAATTCTATCATAAATATAAGCTAGATTCCATATGCACCATGAACAATTTATACTACCATATAGGTATTGGTTTTAGAAATAGGGTAGTCTCTAAGAATTATATCAACGGTAATATTAATGCATATAAATAGAATCAATAATTTGACTTCATCATTTCAAATTTCATCCTAGTTCGTATTGGCAGACACAGCACTTGAGAAAGTGATAAGATAATAAGGAAATCAATTTAAAAAATAATGGCCAACTACATTAACATCCTTACACTAAAAAGGGCTACAATAAATGTGTCAGCTTAAAGTTGGCAATGTAAATTACCCTCTAGTTAGTATTGTTGAAATTTAAATTCCATCTTAATAAATCAATTCTGAAGAGAGAAAATAATTCAAACTAATTTAATTTCACATTAAATAAAAATAATCAGCCTCATAATTTATTTTTATGATAACATATTCCTCTACAAAATAATTAATCATCAATGAAACTTGTATATAAACCCCCAAACAAGCAGGGTAATGTTTAACAATATATATCTCATAAAATAACATCAATAATGCATTCAACATGATTGTAATGGTGTACAACATCTAAAATCATTCACTCTCTCTTTCTCTAATCATAAATGTTATGTTGTTTTAAATCCATTTGTTTTTATCTCACATTGAATATAATAGCCACGGTAAGATAAAATAGTTAAAATACATAACATGTATATTGTCTAAGATGTTAATCATAAAGCAAAAAAAAAAATAAGTTGATCAAAACACATGCAAAATCATTCAAGGGATTCCATAAGCACACATCATAAATTATTACTGTCAATAAGAGAGTACAATCATAAAAAAATGGAGTGAAATTTAGAATGTTATAAGCAACCAAACTGGTGCTATCAGACGAGGGTAATTGACCTCATATTTGGCTCAAGGTCATTGCACCATTGCCTAATTTATTTAACACTCACACATCACCCATTATTAAATTGAAATATTACTAATTTTGACTTACTCCTTAAAGCCTTAGAGGTTATGATAGTTCCATACTTATATAATCCTATGTTGTCTCAATTTATTAAGCATGAATGCCTCAATATGATTAATGATCAATTATATAGCCTTTGATCAACCCTATAGTTACCAGATAAGATATAGTGGACATATCATAAATTTGATTCATGCAAAAGAGATCATGTTGACAAATAGTTAAGGTGTGTATAGTTAACAAGAGGTATGCATTTCTATAAATGAAAGGGTGTATTTCATCCAAGCATGTGTTTTCATACAATTAGATTATTCCATAAATCCAATATATCTAAGGTAGCGTAATACTCAACCCACACTCATTATGATGCCATAAATTCACAATTATTGAATACTATAAAAACTCAAGATATGTTGGAATTAAATGCCTGACTGAAACATGTTATACAGTCCATTAGCATGCTCAAAAGGATCATGTAGCTTTAATAGTTTTATTAACAAACTTTCTATTATACTAACTCACTTATTTCATATGTAATTTCTAGCCATGGGTCAACAAGGTGCATCAAGTAATATGTTATCAGGATAATTCTAGCCATATATGTGATCATCATAATTATCAAGAACCTTAAATAAAATAGTTACTTACCATTTCCTAAAATAGGAATTTCTTTTTCAATGATAGATCAATTTTGAAGTAAACATCAATCATAAGGAATGTACATAATTATAAAATGATAAAAAAAAATCATCATAAGAAAATTATGAAAGGATCATGATCATCATAGACTTTCCACATAAGCTGAGTGTTAAAAGTCATTCAATCCAAAAGCATCACATGAAAATAGGAATTTCTAACCCTTCACTTAATAAGTGGAATCCAATACAAATCCATACTAATGACTACAATAATGTAAAGAAGGTTGAGCATACCCTCTACTAGAACATATAGAATTAGAATAATTCCCAAGATCACACAAACCCAAAACCATTATAGCTAATGTTGTACAAACCATTATGGCATAATATATTTAAACAAAAAACCTACTCAATAGTGCAACAAAACATTTCCAAGGTTATACCCAAATTTATTTTCATTCCTACACAATAAACAAACAAATTCTACACAAACTTCTTACACAAATCATACATATGCCCTAGCCATAGCATAGGCCTGTGTGTGAATAATAAAACATTTCCACATGAAAATATACTCTATTGGGTTTTATACAAAACTTGTAAATATGAATAAGGGATTTAAAATTCAGAATTTAAACTAGAAAGAGAAAGCACATGCCTGGTAAAATGTATGTAGGGTTTTTTTTGTTATTATTTGACTCTTCCTCATAGTGGTATTATTACCACTCAATTTTTCACCCTTTTAAAGAGGGTTCTTCAGGCCCTTTCTAACTTGAGTAAAACTATGGGGACAATCCTAGGCTATGGGTCACCTATGGTATGTCTGAACCTTCAGAGTAGGTCGGCTTCCTCTTTGATGTTCACCTTAAACTAATGCTAAACTAATGCTTCATAGGGAAAAGGGTTAGAAATGGAAAAGGGATCCTAATAAAGTTAACCAGGTGATGGACCAAATAAAAATAGGGAACTCCCATAAGCTTGAACCCACACTAAATCTGTAGAGAATGTTACTAACTCACACAATCTCAAGATCAAGTTGATTACATATATGTTTCATGGAAGACGTTCAAGAAGCAATGAATACAAACAAAGAGGAGTTCTAAGACTCACTGAAAGCTCACATTAATGGCAGAAATAACACTATTCTAGACCTACAAACAACATTGAAAACTACCTAAACAAGGTAAAAAATAAGGACCATGGATAAGGAAGATTCTCCTTCACACAATGCCATAGTGCACATCTCACCAAACACATATTCAAGGCAAAAGATAGGTAAATAAATTCCTATATTGCATCAAGAGGTAGTTATTATAAATGCTTGGCAGGGTCGATCCTAATCAATATGAACACATTTCACAATATCTCATAAAGTGCCCCTGCTCCTCAAAATCAAGATTCCTTGAGAGAGAGAGAGAGAGAGAGAGAGAGAGAGAGAGAGAGAGAGAGAGAGAGAGAGAGAGAGAGAGAGAGAGAGAGAGAGAGAGAGAGAGAGAGAGAGATTTACAATGGAAAGAATGGGTAATATAGAGAAGGGGGAGGGGAGAGAGAGATAAGGGGGAACACATTGTCCATGATCATTAAATGAGTTTTCACCTTTCATTTTAATTAGGACTAATCCATCATCAGTTAGTTAGTCTACATTTGCTTCATTAGTCTTCAAGTTATTCTCATTGGCTGAGAGATCCACTAAGATATAAGCAATTGTTTTACATGATGAGTGATGATTATTTCAAGGAGAAAATATCTCCAAAGGCTCTGATCAACAATGAATATTCTAACTGCCTCTCCAACTACCAAATCCTCCTTTACTTTGATTTTTCATGCCACCCTCCACTTGTAATCTTCCACTTGGTCTTATTATGAGGACAAAAATCGTCATGTTCATGGATCTAATAGATCCATGCCTAATTTTTATTGAGCGGTAGTTTATACCTACTTATTGAGGATGTGGCCATTTTGAAATATAATACACTCTTCCATATCTTGTTTATATTTGCACCTAATGTAACCCAAACATATATTAACTATAGATTAAAAACCAATCTAAATTATTAGTTTTCATATAGCTATTATATTGATGAAAAATTATAGACTATGTAGCTTGGCTCTTGGGTGGTATTTAGGTTTAAATAAACCTATTATGCCTTTGAACCTTGGGAAAACTAAGAGCTCTATGTATGCATAGGTCTCCTTTTGACAACCAATGATCAACCTTTGATTTATATATTAGGTCCAAAAGATTTATTCTATCTTTGTGACTCTCTAATGGTAGAACTCGATCCTTTAAATGTCTATTTGGTTCAACTCAAATCATGTTTAGACTCAATTCATTTGTTTTTTACCTTACATTAGTCAAATACTTCCCTATCGACCTTCATCAAAATGTCTCAAGCTTGATCCTTTACTTATTTGCTATCGATCTTGACTTAGCCTATTTGACACTTTGACCCATATCAATCCATTGATCTTGATCTATACAATTCAATGAGATCCATCAATCTTACCCTTGAATTTTCAACCTTATCCGAGCTAGTGTCACTTGGAAATCTTGTGTTTTCTTTAAGATCCACTGCTAGTCTATCTGCTTTACATGCTTACACCACATGGTAGCTTCTTGAGCTCCTTAACCTTTTGACTCATCTCTCTTCGTCAATCTCCCTTGTTATTAATGAGCACCAATCATTAGATATACTTAAATTTGATGTCTATGTTAACATATCCCATTATTTGACCAACTTTTAAGATTTATATCTTGAAGCATAAAAATCATGGAGGGACCAAATTTGTTGGAGATGCTCCTGATATTAAAAAGATTGTGCCCACTTGATCTATTAGTTTCAAGAGCTTTATAAGTGCATTTAAAAAATGTTTAAGTGAGATAAATTTTTTAATTATGCATGATGCCTTGACAATTCTCTAATATATTTAGCTAAGTATGGGAAAGCACTGTCAAACCACCTAGGAGCCCAACTTTGCACATGTATATATTTTGTTGTACTTCATTTCATGACCTAAAACTTAGTGCATATCAACTTGGTACAAAGATAAATAGACCCATATGATCATTTTATCTTGAGTCTTCCATAGATACAATATATATCATCATCAAACTACCCACTCAGCTCTATTTGAGCTCCTTTATAAATTGGCTATGTATGGAAACTTAGCAAATTTTGTCTAAGAGGTCAACTTTAGACCTCAATAACTTTTACTTAACTTAGACACATGTCCTAAAATTTAGTGTGTAGCAACATGGGACTAATGTGATCATAATCATATGACCAATTCTCCCTAACTCATCCACATGTAGTGATGATAACATTAGCAAACTACCTACTCGAAATTTCTGCCACTAGACCAAAAATGTCTAGATGAACATAATGAAGAACTAGATGAATACCATGTACTTCCATACTCATTATAATCACTCTTGACACCCCATAGGTTCTATATAACTCTAGATATATCCTTTATAAATTTATAATTTAGAATTTAAGTTAACTTAAAGTGTTTCAAAATCTTTGCAAGTTGCATGATCCTTTTGGTCCACTCATTCCATCCAAAAATTCTCTCAAGATCTTTGATCATTTGACCAATCAGGAACTCTACTTCTTTCTTTGAATCAGGACCTCTTAGAGACTACACTACATCTAGATAGTTTCATATGTGGGTCAAAATTGGCTAATATTTATAGTGACTCATAGGGAAGCATGCATGTTGTGCTTGAGAACCTAGACCAATTTGCCTTGTCTAGTCCATTGGGCATGGATTCCCCTACCTCTACAACTGAGTTGGTCTCAAATTGGATACAAGGCTGACCCTTTTTGGATAACCCCTCTTGAATCAAAATGACAACAAGAAAAATAATAATAACAACAACAAAGTTCCCAATGCACTATGGAAGGGAAACACAGAATAGAAAGGAAACTAACCTAAATAAAAGTAATGAAAACTAGTCTACTAAACAAATTTACACAAAATCACTTAGAAAAATCATGAAACTACCTATCCTAAATTAACCAAATAGAAAATAACATATACAAAACCATTGATTGGTTTCAAAAAATAGATTCCCTTCCTCACTAATCTAATATACTTTAAGGCTTGAGGGTAGCCACCCAAATATGGAAGAGGAGTGGATAATGAACATATTGACAATACACCTCTCCAAAAAAAAGAACAAAAATAAACTTACCCACCTAATCTAATTGATTGGACATACAAGCATCTTCGAGTGGATAGGCAAGTTGATCATGTTCTTCTTGATGCTCAAATTTGTGCTCTGAATTAAGCACAAATTATGATGGCTCCTCCTCATCATCCTCTAACCAAGCTAGGTACCTGATAGGACATCTTCTTGTCAATACAAACATTGAGCAATCAGATTTTACCTCACTCTTGTACTTAGTTGTTTCATTATTATGCTCTTCAAACACAATCAGGTCAAAGTCTTATTGAAGCACATGTTCATATTGAAAGCTTTGTTCATCTTCTAGGTTTTATTTCAACACATAAAGTGGTGGTTCTTGAATTTGCATTCCTTGAGCACTCAAGATGTCTTCTTCATCAACCTCACTCAAGGTCTCATCTTATTCCTCAACTACAAATTAGGGTTGATTTGACTGTCCAAGGTCTAAAAAGACACCTTTGTCTTGTTCAATGTCTGATTTCCCTTCATCTATCTCCAATTAATCAAGGCTACCTTATTTTGATAAATCATCCTAAAATAAGTCATCCTCTGGTTCTTGGTCATGATCCCCTTCTTGATCTATGTAGAATAGACCTTTCGTAGTCCATTTAAGGTCTTCTCTATTTTCAACTTGAGGATTGTCTTCATCAGTATCCAAGTCATTAATGTCAAATCCATGCCAATAAATTCATTTTAAACCTAATTATTCCCATTTTAAATGAATTGGGTTGCCTATTATAACCTCCTCATCATAGACACTTGCATTGTCTTCTTCAGGTTTACCTATGACTACAAGCTCCTCCTTTATCCTTTGTAGAATAGGTTCCTTCTATAAGAAGGAGATGGTGAGATGGTGAATAATTTAACCTATATTTCAACTTATAAAAGTATTCTTCTAGATAGGTGCTTTGAATGGTCTCTTTGGTGGTTCTTGAACTGGCACCTCCTTTTTCTATATTCCTTTTTTGACTGATTCTCATGAGGGGAATGTGTAAGAAACAACCATATTTTCTTGATTTTGACTGTCTTAATCTTTCTTCATCCTCATCCTTAATTCCTTGATTTGTCTATCTATATTCTCTTTGAAAAGCATCTCTTTAAGGTGGTTAACAGCCTCATGGAGATCAAGAACACAAGAGAACTGGTATGAAATACAAGAGGATTCTTGAGGAAGATAAGTGGGATCTTGGATATCAATAATAGGTTGTTCCACAATAGTCTCTTTTTTTACTTGAAGGCTTGCTTGGATTGAATTCCAAGGGAAAGTTTGAGGAATACATGAAAAACTAGAACATAAGAGGGGCCACTTGGAGTAGTTCTTTGGGGGAGGATGGGTGGAATATATGAGGGCTTAGGTGGTGTCTATGAAGACACATGAGGTTGGTGGAATTGGACCTATTGTCCTTCAAGGCCTCTTCACTTATCCTCAATGTTTTGAATGAAACAATTTACATCCATCATCTCACTTGAGAGGGTTTTCCAATTTATTGCCTTAATAGGTTTCCATTCTTCCTTCATTAGTTGTAATGCATTTCTCATGCCATGAATGATGTGACTAGGGATATCCTGACCATATCCCGTCTATGTATTAAGGTATATCATGTACTTCTCATATCCTGAGATCATTTGCCTCTAGCTTGAAATGGATCAATTTGGGGAAAAACTAGGGACACCTTGAGCCTAAAAAGGTTGATGCACTAAATTTTGAGAACCACTTGTGGTGAAGCCATTAACATTGCTAATCTGATATGAAGGATGTTGAGGTGAAGAGTAAGTATATTGATGAAAAGATGATTGATACATACCAAATGATGGTGATTAGGCACCTGGGCTTCTTAAAACCATAAATTTTGATTTTAAGTCACCATTGATGTTTGTATAATGCCTCTAAAGACTGATATTTAGAAGAAAAACACCAAAAATCCTTCCACTACTTTGGACCTTAGTCCCATCAAGCATTTTAGAACTGTTACCATTCAAATTTTCACCTTTTAGAAGAGGGTTATTTAGGCCCTTTATAACTTGCACAGAACTATGGGGATAACCCTAGGATATGGGTCACCTATGGTGGGGCTGAACCTCTAGAGTAGGTCGGCTTCCTCTTTTATGCTGACCTAAAACAAATACTAAACTAATGTTTCATAGGGAAAAAGGTTAGAAATGTAAAAGGGATCCTAAAAAAATTAACCAAGTGATGCACCAAATAAAAATGGGGAACTCCCATACATTTGAACGCACACTAGATCTAAAGAGGACAATACTATCTCACACAATCTCAAGATCAAATTGATTTCATAAGTGTTTCATGGAAGATGTTTAGGAATCAATGAATGAAAATAAAGAGGAGTTCTAAGACTCACTAAAATCTAATGTTAATGGTATAAATAACACTAATCTAGACTTGTAAACATCATTAAAAACTCCCTAAATAAGGTCATAAAGAAGGACCATAAATGAGGGAGATTCTCCTTCACACGAAACCATAGTGCATAGCTCACCCAACACGGATTCATTACAAAAGATAGGTAAATAAAGTACTATATTGCATCAAGAGGTAGTTCTTATAAATACTTGATAGGGTTGAGCCTAATCAAGATGAGCATAAATTTCCAATATCTCATAGAGTGTCCCTGCTCCTCAAAATCAAGAGTCCTTATGAGAATCTAAGAGAGAGAGAGAGAGATATTTACAATGGAAAGAATGGATAATATAGAGAAGGGGAAGAGAGAAAAGCAGAGAGCACATTGTCCATGATCACTAAATGAGCTATCACCTTTTGTTCCAATCAAGACTAATCCATCATAAATTAGTTAGCCATTATTTGCTCCAATAGTCTTCAAGTTATCCTCATGCACTGAGAGATCCACTAAAAGACAAGTGCTTATTTTGCATGATGAGTCATGATTATTTCAAGGAAAAAATATCTCCAAAGGCTCTGATTAGCATTGAATATTCTAACTACCTCTCCAACCACCAAATCTTACTTTGCTTTGATTTTTCACACCACCCTCCACTTGTCATCTTTCACTTGGTTTCATTATGAGGATAAAAATCCTCGTGTTCATGGATCTGATAGATCCATGCCTAATTTTTCTTGAGTGGTGGTTTATACCTACTTGTCAAGGATGTGGCCATTTTATAAGATAAGACACTCTTCCATATCTTGTTTATATATTTACCTAATCTAACCCAGACATATATTAACTATAGATTAAAAAATAATATAAATTATTAGTTTTTATATAGCTATTATATCGATGAAAACTTATAGGTTGTGTAACCTGGATCCTGGACTATATTTAGGTTTAAATAAACCTATTCTACCTTTGAACCATGGGAAAACCAAGAGCTCTATGTATTCACAGGTTTCCTTTTAATAACCAGACATCGACCTTTGATCTATATATTAGGTCCAAAATACCTATTTTATCTTTATGACTCTCTAATGATGGAGTTTGATCCTTTAAATGTACATTTAGTTTAACCTAGATCATATCTAGACTCGAATCTTTTGTTTTTTTACCTTACCTAAGTTAAAAACTACCCTATCGACCTTCGTCAAAATATATCAGGGTCAATCCTTTACTTATTCCATATCTTGTTTGTATATGTACCTAATCTAACCTAGATATATATTAACTATAGATGAAAAACCAATCTAAATTATTGGTTTTTATGTAGCTATTATATCGATGAAAACTTGTACATTGTGTAGCCTAGCTCCTGGACTATATTTAGGTTTAAATAAACCTATTCTACCTTTAAACCATGGGAAAACCAAGATATCTATGTATGCACAAGTCTCCTTTTGACAACCAGACATCAACCTTTGATCTATATATTAGGTCCAAAATACCTATTGTGTCTTTATGACTCTCTAATGATTGAGTTTGATCCTTTAAATGTCCATCTAGTTTAACCTAGATCATATCTAGACTTGAATCATTTATTTTTTACCTTGCCTGAGTTAAAGACTTCCCTATCAACCTTCATCAAAATATATCAGACTCAATCCTTTACTTATTGGCTATCAATCATGACTCAGCATATTTGACATTTTGACCTATCTTACTCTATTGATCTTCATTTGTATAATTGATTGAGGGCTATCAATCTTACCCTTGACTTTTCAACCTTATTTTAGTTGGTTCCACTTAGTAGTTTTGAATTTGCCTTCGAGATCCACTATTAGTTTGTATGCATTCTGATCTTACACCACATGATGGCTTCTTAAGCTCCTTGACTTTTTGACTCATCTTGCTCTATCAATATCTCTTGGTATAAATGAGCACTAATTATTAGATCTGCTTTAGTTTGAAAACAAATGGCTATTTACCAAGTCTTAAAATTGATGTCTGTGCAACCATCATTTGACGTCTACACAGATGTATTTAACATCCCATAGACCATCAAATTTAAGCTCCAATGGATTTTTTCAATGACTTAAAGTCAATGTCTACGTGAACATAGCCCATTATTTGACCAATTTTGAATATTTATATCTTGAAGTGCAAAAATCATGGAGGGACCAAATTTTTTGGAGATGTTCCTGATATTAAAAGGATTATACCCACTTAATCCACTAGTTTTGGGAGCTTTCTAAGTGAATTTACAAAATTTTCAAGTGAGCTCACTTATGCAATTCTGCATGACACCCTGATGATGGTTTGGTTCATTTGGCTATGGGAAAACACTATCAAACTACCTAGGAGCCTAACTTTGCACATGTATATCTTTTATTGTACTTTATCACATAACCTAAAACTTAGTGCATATCAACTTCGTACAAATATGAACAAACCCATGTGATCATTTTTTTGAGGCTACCACATGTGTGATATATAGCATCATAAAACTACCCACTCAGCTCTTTTTGAGCTCCTTTGTAAATTAGATAAGTATGGAAACTTAGCAAATTTTGTTTGAGAGGCTAAATTTAGACCTCAATAACTTTTATTACATTTAGATGTATGTGCTGAAATTTAGTGTATAGCAACATGTGACTAATTTGATCATAACCATATGACCAATTCTCCCTAACTCGTCCACACAAGGCAATGATAACATCAATAAATTTCCTACTCAAAATTTCTACCACTAGACCCAAAATGTCTAGATGAACACAATGAAGAACCAGATGAATACCATGCACTTTCATACTCATTTCAAGCACTCTTGACCTCCATAGGGTCTCTGTAACTCTAGACCTGTCCTTTAGAAATTAAAAATTTACACTTTAAGTTAACTTAAAGTTTTTTAAAAGCTTTACAACTTACATGATCTTTTTAGTCTACTCATTCCATCTAGAACTTTTCTCAATCTCTTTTATCATTTGACCAATCAAGAACTATGTTTCTTTCTCTACATCAAGACCTCTTAGAGACTACACTACATCTAGGTAGTTTTGTTTGTGGTCCAAAATTGGCCAACATGTATCACACCAATAATAGGGTCCCATTAGTGCCGAGCTCTCCTCCATCATCTCATACCCAGCTCACCACTTCTTCTCCCTTCCTTCCTTCCTTCTCCTCACCCCATCATGGTGGTGTCCAAAATGCAGGTCTAAAAACCTATTACTTTTTCTAGACTCTAGTCCTTTATTTCTCATGCCAATTCATCACTAAAGTCAATGTGATTTTACCAATAACCAACACATAATACTTGAAACAAAACACCAAGTTTTTTATTACACATGCCAAGGCGTTAACAAGGCCATAAGCTTTATATGAGTAGTTATTATGAGCTTATGGTCTTAACAACTATTGCAAACTTATGACACCTAAGCTAATCAATGTAATGGGCCCAACTTATAAAATATATATATATATATATATATATATATATATATATATATAACCCATAAGAATTACATTCAGGGCAAATAGTTAAATTCTATCTGAATGAGGTCTACCACTGTAATTATTTACCAATTATAAAGAAGTGTCAACTGGTAGGGTCATGACATTCTCTCCTCCTTAAATAAGAGTCATCATGATGACTAATTAACAACCAATAATCATGTTATACCAAAAAGAGAATTTATCACTCTTTTCAAAAAATAGAAAGCCAAAAGATAAGCTTATAATTGAAGTAACCAAACAACAAATTCTATCAATTATTATCCAAATAAAAGTCATGATCACTACGTAATTACATAGTCTATTATTAAAATAAGGATATTACCTTATACTTACCTCTTGGTATAACAAATAGACTTATCAAACTCATATTGTGGGTATATATATACAACTTTACCTGGTTAATATTTCACATAATGCCCTTAGGATAACCATGTCCATCTAACCAGGCTATAAAATTGTCCTTTCAACTTGGTTTCCTTTTGTAAGGCCATGGTGAGCAAAATGAAGTGTTGTACTCACCTTTACAACCATAATACTTTACAATATTTGAACTTAAACATGTATATAAATTCTAATTTCATGCCTTACAATGCTGTTGTTTCACTCAAGAAAACATTAACACCTTTTGCCATAATTTTTTCCATCTTGATCTTGCCCTCACCTTGGCAAGTTTATCAATAAAATATTATTTTTAATGTAATACCACTGACTTTCACCTAATTTTTAGCCACCTATGCATCTATAAAATTAATCAATTCATGCAAAAGTATGCATTCCAAGATGCTATATATATATATATATATATATATATATATATATATATATATATATATATATATATATCAACAAAAGAGTTTTCAGCACTCTTTAAATCATAAATTTATGGTTTTTAAATCATACAAAACAAAAGTATTCAAAAAAATTCATCTTATGCATGAACTTGTGATCACAATTTTGATAGTAAAACAATTTTTAGTAGAACCTTCCTCTAATTATGTGGAAATATTAACACAAAAATATGCAACTTCATAACAACAATTGCGAAAGTTTCAATCCAAACAGATTTTCCCAAAATCTTTGGATTTGAGATGGTGTCTTCCCACAAAATTTTAAGTTATATATATATATATATATATATAATGATAAACAATACAACATTCATATAGATATGTGGTATTTCCATCACTTTCAAGTATGCTTTGCACACAGCTTATATCATTTATTCTAGAATGAAAATCAACAACATAAATCATACCACTATGGTCTCTATAACACATGTTGTGCTTGCACATCTTCTTCGTAACATTCATCATAGAATGTCAACAAGAACATAAATCCATCATTCTATGGTTACTTTTATTTCACCATTCCTCATTCATAGGTTAGTGCAATGTCCTGTACCAACCACACCAAACATTAAAGAGGTCATATCAGGGATTCACATGTAACCCTAAGGTTTTTATCATGATCTCCATACACTTTTGAGCTCATAAGATGGTTACATGGATTACAATCCAACCATCTTACTACACTTACTTCTTGGTAGCATTAAAAATTATGTAAAAAATCAAAAATCTTCTTGATTAGGACTTTACATTTCTCCTCCCAAACATAAAATTATCATGCATTCCAACCATGATTAAACAAATCAAAAATATTCATATTAGAATATTAATTTTGGCTATACACAAACAATACCATGTTCATAACATGGTCGCACTTTACCAGTCAACACATGCCTTAAAATCAAAACATTCCTTCTAGAACATTTTTTTTAGGTAATTCAACCATTACCTCATTCAAAGCACACTTGATTTTATAAGCCAATATATGCTTATATTTTGACAAGTTTAGTTTTGTTATTTTTACATAAAAGTCCAATTTATAGGACTAATTAGTGCTTCACAAGGCTACATCAAATAATTTTACAAGTTTATTTTTACAACAACCTCAAAGAGGTGGTTAAAGTAACACTTAATCCATGAGGTAACCATTATGTATGAATATCTCATGGCCATATTTTAGTGCTCATGGTGCACAACCCAAATGAATCAAGTTGATACTTCATACAAAGGGGAGAAGTGGGTTTTCATCCTATGTGAGACTCCACTCCCTAGACTATACCTAGTCTAATCATCATGGATACATTTTTTTCTTCATCCTAAACCTCATAACATCAAATTTCATCACTAGAGTAATGATGTAGCAACACACCACATAATACATTCACTATATCTTGGTAGATTTTAATTAATAGAGGTTGATTCTAGAAGGAAAACTACATCACAAAGTGTTTTATGATCACTTTACATCATCAAATCATATATAACCATATTGATATCAATGGGAAAATGTGTAGATTCACAAGTTTACTACATTCACAAAAAATAGAGAAGTTACAAGTTTACATGATTCCATTTAATCAACAAAATGTATAATGTACATAACATACAATAGTTTTACATGTATTGAAGAAACCATAATACTTTGACATACATGTTGATCCAAAAGTTTGATAGTTTGTGCCAAGATATTTTTCACATCATACCAATTAAACACACTGGTAAGTGAAGCATAGGATCCATGATTCTCATTGGTCTACCCAATATCCAAATGTCATCTGATATGACATTAAATATCCAACATATAACATCATGCTCAATTTTAGGGATCTCAATTTCACCAACACCTTCTTTTAAGGAACGGTGTGTTCTAACATAGCCCATAAATATATATTCATGATTCTTAATAAGTTACCAACAATATTCATGTCTCATGGATTAGATGGCTCAGCTACCCATTAGAAATAAGCGATCCCCAAAAAAATTTGACTCACCCAAACAAGTAAGTTACATTCATCCCACTAGGCCCTCTAGGCTTAAGTTACATCCTTGGACCTCCCAAGAATATTATACCTCATCATCATAGTATGGATCACCCATTCAAGTTATCAATGATCACCAAAAATAGTTTCTTGACTCCAACAATAAGCTTCTATCACTATCCTTCCAATTGACTTGTTTTAACAAGTCAAAGGTTGAGTAGCAATGCTTGCTTCAATGCAATATAATCTCAAGAAAGGATGAACTTAGCCAAGGTTCTAGGTGAATATCATAACATCATCTTGGGAATTATAGTTTCTCACAACCATTAAATATAGAGGAAAATCATAAAATACATACTCATGGATGTAAAATATACCCATGATCATCATAACATCCTCATGGATGTTAAAACTCAACCCAAAATCAACTACACATCCTCATGGATATAAAACATATCTAAGGACAACATATCCTCTTTATGGGATTAAAACATACCCATGATTAAAATAACAACATCATGAAATCAAAATATATCCACACACTTAATAGCTTCTAGACTTTTAGAGTGAGGAAACCATATGATTCTTCATTCAACTCGAAGGATGCCAATTACTCATAACAAAATCGAGCCTTAATCTGACTAAATTACATATATTTTCAGCACTTTAAAATTATGATACATAATACTTATTTACTTCTAGGTTATAATGGTTTCAATCGACCAACCATATCAAAATTTTAAACCCAAAAAACCTGCCCAAACTTTGCTTATAATTCCACTACTTGGTACAAACAATGTTTCCCAAGCATTAGACACAAGCCAAAAAAAACTTACAATTGATTGCCCCAAATGTCTATAAATTACACATATATAAAATTCTCAGTTTATTCACAACAAGTTCTATTAAAACCAACAAAATATGTAAGTAATATCTCCTTGATATTCTTGCCCAGTTATAGAGAATATAACAATGCCTTGTAAGGCTATTCATGTTTTAGATCTCATCATGGCACAATTCAATCAATCAAACTTATATACATACATTTACAAATAAAAAATAGTTTTATTGTTACATCACAATTCCTTGCTAAGCAAATCATTTGATTATCCATGGATATTTATAGTTGACACATTTGATTTGGTTATTTTTTACTAAGTTTTGAGATATATGCTATTATGGGACATAGTACAATATTGTTTAGGTTATATGTTTACATTGTGATGAGTTAGATATAGTGTATGTGTTTACATTATGAAAATGTTGATTTGTTATTTTAGTTACATTTTATGATGTATGTATATCATGATGTTATGATCTAACTACCTTACTTGTTGTGAGGTTGACACATGATAACTCATCCCTTAGAGCATGATGGAGGGAAAGCATCATCAAAGAGGGTGATATATATGGAGATATTAGATGATGACAGAGAAACTAGCTAGAACTCTACACACACCACATTAGCTAACACATGTTAGAATGCATAATAAATGGTTAGCATAGTGTGTTTATTACTGCTTGCATTAGATAGTTGTTTGCTCATGATTTGTTAGCATAGTTTAAATAGTTATTTAGAAATTCATCTTGTGTGTCATGTGTGTATTAATGTTTTAGAGATTTGCATAATTAGATTTAATTTGGATTTGTTGATTTATTTATCGGTAATCCATCATGGAATTAGGAGATGTTAATTAAATTAATGAATTTACTAGTCTTTATAATTAATTTTAAAATGAATAAAAACTGTAAATTCTAATTGAGAGGGAAAATGGGAAACATAAAAGAAAACAATTAAAAAAAATAAAGAGAATAGAATGGTCTAAATTTAAGAAATACATAAAATAATAAGAAAAACAAAGAAAAACAAAAACAAAAGGGATAAAATATTTAAAATAAAAAAATACTATACCCATTTCTCATCTTAATATGGAATATGAAAGAAGATAAGAGAGACATATGAAAGGAGAGAAGAACGAGGCATAGCACACATAGTATACACACAAAGAGGCATTTGGAAGAGAAGGAGAAGAAGCAAGGAGAATTAATAGAGAGAGCAACTATATAGGTTGTCAGGTAAGGCATGTTATTAAATTTATATATTTATCTGTACATGCTAGATTTTACATAATTAGTGATCAGGTATGTGTGTGTTTTTGCCATTTAATGAATTGATAAATTAGTTACATATATAATCTTTTGAATACATAACCTTTGAGTGTATAATCGTATATGTATAGGGTGATTCATATTATCTTGCAGTATAGTTATTATCAGTGATCCTATGTTTAAAACAATTTGTAACTTAGATCTCCATAGCACATACAACCAACTTAAAGCATGTTTACCTAATATATCAAAGATAATCGTATTATTTATGAGCTCTAGGTATAAATCATCTCCACAGTAAGGACATATCTATGCCAATTATCATATCCTTTGAAAGTAAAGTATATGATGTTCTTAATGGATTTAAACTATATTTTTCTCCTTAAAAACCAATTGTCATATGATTTTCTTAGTTGTTATCCTTAAAAACACTGGACTATGATAATATGGGTTATCACAGGGTGTAGTATATTTGAAAAATACTTATAGTAATTATAAACTATAGTTAAATATGCATTTTAGTTGGATGGTATAAAGTGTAGTCATTATTTATAATATGGGATAGATAATAATTTGAGATTCATTCATAAATTTGATGGAATAAATGTATGTTTTTTTATTATTCATATACTTAGCATGTATGTAAAATGGTTTCTATTAGGGTGTAATCTGTATGAATCTATTGGTTAAATTATGTTAACCAAATTTCACATTATTGATACTGAGTAAGTAGTGAGACAGACTTCATTAGCTTATTAGCATCATAATGCCAGATGAAGGTAATATGATCAAGTGTTGTGTATGAATTTTGACTGATCTATAGATCACTATTATTTATTATTTGAAAACTTTGGCTAAAGTAATGTTTAGTGAGACATTGTCATTTCATGACTATGATTTACATGTTTGTGCAATATCTTCCAATGGAATAAATTTATATGATACATCATATGTTTAGTTTTAGAAATCATACAATACATAGATACCAGCTCATCTCTTTGGATTCTCACAACATCACTATCTACTCATCTATGAAAGGAGGCCCATTCCCTGATGGGATTAGTATGAGGGATATTTGGTCCATGATTGGTGTGGAAAAGCATTCAGATGATGTTCTCACTCCTAATAGTAGTACTATTTTTGAGATGACACTTCAGGTTGTTGCAAATAGTAGAGTTAAAGGAATTAAGCTCCATAAAACCATGTATATTATATATCTACATTGTATGGTATAGTATTTATTATTGGAACATTATCATGAAGACCTATAGTTATTTATTATATACTGATAGTAATAGTTGTTGGCATATATCAATCATGGTTGGTTAATTGTAATTACTTTCTATATTTGTATTATGATGTGTTCTCATGTTAATAGAGATCATTGATATATGATGTATTATGTTTCATTTGCTATTATCACACTTAGAGTATTTGGTATGATCTTTGATTATAATTTCATGGTGTAATCTATTTAAAGTATATATGTTTAAATTTTTTTTTAAAAATCACGTATTTTTAGGTAGATCATAGTGGGGATGTTACATGTGGTATCAAAATTATAAATCAAACTCTGTGACTTAATGAGTCCACTAACATTTTCATATCCTTTTGGTGATATAAATAAATATGGTAAAATCTATATTTTCTAGAGAAGGTTCATCAAATGCAAATGACAATAACCCTTTATTTGATCCTCATTAATTTGCCACTGAGTAGTCAACAAAGATAGATCAGATTATTGCAGTCATGAATGAGACCAAGGATATGATTATAGCTTTGGATCATGTGGTTCATGGCCATGAAGAGGAAGAATAGAAAGATGTGCCTCAAGAGTATCCCATTGAAAAAGAAAACTCTCAGGATATTAGAGTTTAGGTAGTTGTAGAGTTGGCTAGAGATGTGAATAAGGTGAACCAACCTAACTTCGATGGGACTATTTTGGGTGATGGAGTTAAGACATGGATAACTAAGATGGAGAAATATTTCTAGATTCAAAACTACTATAAGGCCACTAAGGCACTATGGGGAGCATACCAATTGGCTAGAGAGGCAGCTACATGGTGGGCTCTTAAGACATTAGAAATTAATCTTAACTCGACTACCACTACTTGGGATTATTTTATGGTATTATTCATATTATGGTGGCTCCCAAAATTTTATTTTGATCAAAATCTCATAGATTTCCAAAATATAAATTAGGGAGACTTATCAATAAATGAGTATTGGGAGTAGTTCACCAAAATTTTGAAGTATGTACCTCACTATCAGGGAGATGAGAGGTTCAAGATCAAAAATTCTATCATGAAATTGAAACCCTAGATATTTATAGGGGTGGATGTTCATGGACCTTCCACCATGGACCAAGTCTTCAAGAAGACATTCAAATAAGAATAGAAGTTGAAGTCTCTTTCATAGTTCAATGACAAGTTCAAGAAAACATTTGGAAATTCTAAGCCAAACTTCAAGAAGAAGAATTGGAAACATAGGAGTGGAGACTCCATAAAGTAGTTCAAAAACCAAAATTCCAAATTCAATAATGGTTTAGGAAACAAGAAATAGGGCAATGGTTCCAAAGGTGGTTTCAAATAAATCTAATAGATTGACAGGAAAGGACCACCTAAAGGTTATTTCATTTGTAGAGATGACCATTATGATCATGATTATCCTCAAGACAAGTCAAAGGGAAAAGGTCCTAATCCTCAGCAAGGTAGTTTTCATCAACAAATTCATGCAGCAATTGACAATCAGTAAGATGAATTTCAAACATTAAACATAGAGTTGTCAGGTTCTTTATTTGACCATCCAATTTTTATTTTGATAGATACAAGTGCCATAAAATGATTTATATCTCCTAATATTCTTAGTAATTTAACTAGAAGAGATAGAGCAATAGCAAATGTATGGTCAGTATAGTATAAGAGTGACTTAAAAGTCATGGTTGATAAGTGTTTAGTTGAAGTAGAGATTAAGTTACCAAATTCATAATAGTTGTGGATCTATATATAGCACCACTTGGATCATATGATGTGATTTTAAGAGTAAACTATCTTAAAAAACATAAGTCCAAGGTTGACTACTACTTGAAGAGGGCTACGTGTCTTAATGATTTTATAAATTAGAAATAAATTCAAAGATAGAAAATCCAGTTGAAGCTGAGGTAGATTTATGTAATGCAACTCAAGAGAGGTCAATAAAAAGGGTGACAAGCATTTATCATGATTATAAATGAAATGGAGGAACCTAAGGAACCATATCTTAAATATTATCCATTTTTTAGATATTTTCATGATGTGTTTCTAGAGGAGTTGTCAGGTTTTCCTCCTAAACATGAGTTTGATTTCTCTATCAACATTATACCTAGTTTATAACCATGGTCTAAGGCACCATACAAGATGAAAAACATTGATTTGGTTGGATTGAAGGATCTAATTCAAGAATTGTTGTTTAAGAGGTTGATCAGGCCAAGTGTGTCACCATGGGGTGTGCCAATTATCTTTATCAAGAATAAGGATGATACCTTTTGACTTTACATTGATTAGAGAATGTTGAACAAGGTAACTATCAAAAATAGGTATCTGCTACCTCATATAGATGATATTTTTGATAAAATATAGGGAACAACAATCTTTTATAAGATTTATATTAGATCAGGTTACCATCAATTGAGGATATGGGATGAGGATATTTTGAAGATAACATTTATAATTTGTTATGGGCACTATGAGTTCATAGTGTTACCATTTGGGCTAACTAATTCTCTAAAAACATTTATGACTATAATGAACATTGTGTTTAGAGATTATCTAAATCATTTTTATTTTTATTTTATAACATTCTTATATACTCAAAGAATGAATAGGAGCACCTTCAACATCTAGAACTGGTTCTGTAACAGTTGTGGAAGCACAAGTTGTATCACAAGTTATCTAATTGCACATTTTTGTAAGAGAGAATGAAATATCTTAGACATATTATCTCTACAAATGGTATCTTAGTAGATCTAAGAAATATTAAATCCATTATGGAATGGCCAATGTTGAAGAATGTGTATGAGGTAAGAAGTTTCATGGGGTTAGTAAGCTATTACAAGAAGTTCATTCCAAATTTTTCCAAGATAGATAATACAATTACTTATTTGTAATGAAATAACCATAATTTTTTTTAGGCAAATAAGTGTGAATAAACTTTTCAAGAATTGAACAGAAAGCTTACTTCATCTTCAAAGTTAAGAGTTCCTGACCTCAATGGTCAATTTTTAATGATCACGGATACATCAGGGGATGGATGAGTATTCCTTATGCATGATGGTGTGGTGGTGGCTTATAATTCATGAAAGTTAAAGTTTTATGAGGTGAATTATACCCTTCATGACCTATAACTTACAATAATTATGCACGCTTTGCAAGTGTGGTGGCATTTCTTATTGGGAAAACCTTTTGAGCTCAAGACAAATAACTTGGGACTCGGTACATTTTCATCCAACTGAATTTGAATGCTCATCAGAGATGATGTCTTGAGTTATTACCTAATTATAATTTTGATATCAACTATATCAAAGATAAGGAAAATAGAGTAGTTAATGTCCTAAGTCGCAGAAGGTACATAGTAGCAATAGTTACTATCAAGAATACTTTCAGGGATCGAATGATTTAATTATCACCAAGAGATGAATTCTATGATTAGGTCAAAAAATTATTATCTAATAATGCTTATAATCCTTAGTGGAAATTATTCAAATTGAAGAGTGATGGTCTTTTGCATCATAATAGAAGGATGTATGTGCTAGATTGAGAGAATATATGAAACACAGTGGTAAAGGAATTGCATAATTCCCTATATTCAAGACATATAGGAGTAACCAAGTTCATGGAAGATCTATGAACACTATATTTATATAAGGGAATCAAGAAAGATGTAGTAAATTATGTGTCACATTGTCTAAAATATTAGCAAGTGAAATCTGAGCATGTGCATCTGAATGGGTTGTTATATCTGCATGATATACTGGAATAGAATTGGTAGGTGATTAGTATAGACTTTGTCCAAAGTTTACCAATGCCATGGAATAGGTATGATATGATCTTGGTAGTTGTTGACAAACTAACCAAGGTGGTTCATTTTATACTAGGCAATTTGATAGATGATACACCTAACCTTGAGAAGAGGTTTGTAAAAGAAGTGTATATATTGCATGTATTTCCATAAAAGATCATTTTGGATCATAATTAGAAAATTATTCTAGATTTTGGGTAACTCTAAATTTATCTTTGAGCACACAACTAAATTTTAGCACTACATATCACCAAAAAATTGACGAACAGACTGAGAGAGTTGATTAGGTGTTAGAGGATCTTCTTCATATGTATTACATGGATCATAAATACAAGTTGGAATATTATATTGCATTGGTTGAGTTTGCATACAATAAATCATATCAATTGATTTTAAATATGGCACCATTTGTGGCACTATACAAAAGAAGGTGCAAGACACCAATCAGTTGGACAAGTTATAGGATAGGGTAGTCTTTGGACCTGAGATGCTTTCAGAGATGGAAGAGCAAGATAGATTAATTAGATAGAGATTGGCTAAGGCCAATGATAGGTATAAGATTTATGTTGATCTAAAGATGATATACAGGTAGTTTTTAGTAGGTGATAAATTGTTTTTATGGGTTAAGCCACATAATAGTTCAATTAAATTTGGGAAGCCAACAAAACTAACACCGAGATATGTGGGACCCTTTGAGGTGTTAGAAATGGTAAATTTTATAGTGTATAGGCTTGAATTTACACTATCCTTAACTCTATTACATAATTTCTTCCATGTTTCTTATCTTAAAATTATATAGCTAATCTTATGTATGTGTTGGATTGGAATGTTTTGTAGGTTTTGGATCCTGGGGTGGTCATGTAGAACCAATCAGGGTAATTGACACTCATAAACTTCATATACATAATAGAGAGATGTCATAGTGCAAGTTTTAGTAGGACCAATAATATGATTATATTTATACTTATGACTATGATGAGTTCTACAAAATATTTTCATATCTATTTGCTTGATTAGATACTATTATACTATGTTATTTTTCTATTGAACAATATTTTAATTTAGAAATTATGTTTGAAAAAGAGTCATCTGGGATGATGACTAAATTTAAGGGGGAAAGATGTTACATCATAATTCTTCACTAATTAAATTATTTGATTATCCATAGATATTTATATTTGACACATTTGATTTGGTTATTTTTTACTAAGCTTTCAGATACATGGTGTTATGGGATAGTAAGATATTTCATAGGTTGCATGTTTACATTGTGATGAGTTAGGTGTAGTGTATGTGTTTATATTATGAACATGTTGATTTTTTATTTTAGTGAGATTTTATGATGTATATTTATCATGATGTTCTGATCTAACTACCTACTTGTTTTGAAGTTGATGCAGGAGAACTCATACCTCAGAGCATGATGGAGGGAGAGCATCATCAGAGAGGGTGACGTAGATAGAGATATCAAAATATGATAAAGAAATTATCTATAATCTTACACACACAACATTATCTAGCATATTTTAGAATGCATAATAAATTGTTATCGTAGTGTGTTTATTAATTTTTGCATTAAATAGTTTTTTGCCCATTATTTTAGAGCATAGTTTAAATAATTATTTGGAAATTCATCGTGCATGGCATGTGTGTATTAATGTTTTAGATATTAGTATAATTAAATTAAATTCAGATTTGTTGATTTATTTATCAGTAATCCATCATGGCATTAGCAAATGCTAATTAAATTAATGAATTTACTGATCTTTATAATTAATGTTAAAATGAAAAAAAATTAAAATTTTTCCAATTGAGAGGAAAAAATAAGTAAAAAAAGAAATCAATAAAAAAATTAAAAAAATATAAATAGAATGGTTTAAATTTAAGAAAAACTAAATGAAATAAATATATAAAATAATAACAAAAAGAAAAAAGAGAAAAATCTTTAAAAGAAAAAAGACTATGGCCCTTTCTCATCTTAATATGGAATACGAAAGAAGATAAGAGAGACATATGGAAGGAGAGAAGGAGGCATAACACACTGAGTATACATACAAAAGAGACGTTTAGAAAAAAAGGAGAATAAGCAAGGAGAATTAACATAGAGAGAAACTATACAGGCTATCAAGTAAGTCATGTTATTAAATTTATATATTTATTTGTACATGCTAGAGTTTACATAATTAGTGATTAGGTATGTGTGTGTATTTGCCATATAATGAATTGGTAAACTAGTTACATATACAATCTTCTAAATACATAACCCTTGAGTGTAAAATTATATATATATATATATATATATATATATATATATATATATATATATATATATAAGGTGATTTATATTGGATTGCAATATAGTTATTATCAGTGATCCTATGTTTAAAATAATTTGTAACTTAGTAACATCTCCATAACACATACAACCAACTTAAAGCATATTTACCTAATATATCAGAGATCACCATAATATTTATGAGCTTTGGGTATAAGTCATATCTATAGTAAGAATAGATCTACATTGATTATCATATCTTTTGAAAGGAAAGAATATCATGTTCTTATAGGATTTAAATTAGAGCTTTCTACTTGAAAACCAATTGTCGTAACTCTTAGTCTAGACATTTGTTGGGTATCTTAAAATAATATGGGTTATCATATCTCATAGCTTAATCTATTATCTAAACTAATTAGCTTATTCAAATAACTGGAATAATTAGATAATAATGCTGGGTTTTTTAAAATAATAGACATGTGTTGGGAGTCTTATATAAAAATTTAGGTATAAGAATCGATCTATATTAAGCATATGGCCAATCTGTGTAACTAATACATATTAGTAAATCAAATTTTACTCAGTAATTTGGGTGACTAGTATTAATTTGTTTTTCCATAGAGGCTAAGTCATAAATATTTACTAGTTAAGTCAACATACCAAATTGCCATGTTCAATAAATTATAAGCATCTTGATGGATTTATACAACACTATTAGAACTAGAAGTAATTTTCTTTCTTGAATAAAAATTAATAGATAGAACCCAGACTCATATTTAGTGAGTGAGGTTTCCTAGTTTAAGTTAGATAACAATGATCTATATAAGTCTAGAAAATAATATTGACCAAAAATAATACATTTATTATTTAAATAGGTAACAATTTGAATTGACTTGGTTTCATATAAATGGCTAATCCAATTCAAGGACTGAGCTAAGTCTTAGGAGTATGCAGTGATCATTCTTGTATATTTAACCATTAGTATACTTTCACATCCATTTAAATCTGTATTATGAGTGGGCCACCTTTATTTTGTATAAGATATGAAAGTATATGAACTATAATTGAATGTATTGACATCCCTAATGCATGGTTGTGTAATAGTTTGTAAACCTGATGTAATCTACCCAAATGGTATATACATTCATACACGTTAGTTATATATTATATGCAAATTATTGACAAGTATACATATTAACTTACATAGGATAGCTTATACCATATATTATATATGGTTAGACTGTCTACATACATGTTATATCGATCATATTATATACTTTAATATGATACTATAAAATCTTATATCATATACTTTAACTTTATGTAATTTACATTCTGAAGATAATATAATCTAACATATCTAATATATCATAATATAATATGTTATCAATTGTTAAATTAATTCATACATGTTAGAACATATACCTATTAGATGTATGTAATATCCGTATGTATGTATATATACATGTTAGATGTATATTATACATTTAACAATCAACATGATATATCTATCACATTCAAAAGATGTAATATACTAAAGTCATGGTTGTTATAGAGTTCGATTACAAAAAATGATTAGTCAAGCATTAGTCTTAGAAATCAAAGAGAAATGCATAAAGAGATAAATAAATTAAGCCAACATATTCATATGGGGTTTGCTAATAATAACAAGATACAAATGAAATAAAAAAATAATCGATTACCTTCCTGTAATGTCCACAATTCAGCCCTATGCTCTTCTTTTGGATTTAGCCTATTTTTGAGAACTTGTAGGTTAAGCAGAAGCTCGAATCAGGGTTTCCAAACTTCTTGGAGGACATTTTCATATTTTTGTGGAGCTTGCACTTGGAAATGTTGAACTTGGATTGCGGATTCCTTCTGGGTTTTCTAAAAGCTTCGCAGTGATATGTTTTACTTGGCACATAGAGCACTTTCAGGGACTTTCTATTTTTAGTAAGTTCGGGATTGGCACCAGAACGGGATTTTTAGAGTGGGGTTGGATTCGTCTTGTCAAGACCTTTCCAACGAGCTATAGATCATTGGTTTCCAACATCATCTTGGCCTCTGTTTTAAAGTCCATAAATTAAACATTATTATTTAATTTTGGACCTTGGTGCCTAGGCTCAATGACTTAATGTTGAGGTTGAAAAAAAAAAAGAATTAAAGAGGATTATATTATTTTCCCTCTCATGTTTTATCCCATATACAAGAGGATTTTAGAGACTCCCAGTTGGAAAAGTATAAAAGGAGGAAGAGTGCTCTCATTTAATTATCTTTTGTCTACTACATTGTTATGTTGTCGTATTGGCTCTGGAATCACTTCGAGGAATGAAGGCCTCCTAGCTCGGGCATCGCTTCATGTTTGCAAGATAACATCTAGTGGTGATTCAGTCTTTGTGAGTTGCATTTAGTTGTGCATTGTTCTCAGCTTATTGCATTGTTAGTTTTATTTGGCATATTAGTGTTTTCAGCTTATTGCATTCTTGGTACAGTAGATCTGTATTTTAATCATAAATCAAAAAATACCAAAAACAGTGTTCTGGGTAATAGCCCATTGTCTTTGCTAGGCTTGGGTGCCACTATCCTCAAAGTGGTAGAATTTATAGAATTTTCATTAATTTTTAAAAGGAAATCGCCCCTTTCAGTTGGCTGTACATTTCAGATTTGCATTAAAATTCATGCATTAATTATTGGTTGCATTTTTGGGTCTATTTTGGGTGTTAGTTTGGGCGCTATCATAAGGAAAGTATTGTGCATCAGAAATCAGGTCAATTGAACAAGTTTTTAGTGAGATATGAGCATCTGAGCAATTCCATAGGTTGCTGGTTATTTCTTTTAAGAGCAGATTTGTATCAAAAATCATAAATTATTGTATTGTTCTTTGAATGAATTATTGTTTGGGCATGACTATCCAAGATATGGGTAGTAATCTATGATGTAATGCTAATCTTTCAACTTCTTAAGACATTGGTAGGCGAATCCTTCTTATTTTGTAAAGCCGATATTAGTACTGGCAGTCATTCTTTGCTTGTTCAAATCTGGTTGTAATTCTCAATTTCAATTAAAGTCATTGTAATAGTTATAGCTCTGTCCTATGGTAGCTACTTTCCCTCTTTGGGTTAGCAAGCACATTCTGGGTGTTGAGTAGTTCCATCTTTCAGCATTTCTCTTTCAAGCATTGTTATTGTAATACTCCGCCATATGGTCGCCTCAACTCCATATTGGATTGGGTAGCACATATTTGGTGTTGAGTTCTTTAAGTACTATTAATTTTATTACTCCACCATATGGTCACCTCAACTCCATCTCAGATTGGGTAGCACATACTTGGTGTTGAGTTCTCTTTCAGCACTTGTAGTAGAAGACCCTCTGACCATATGCTCGCCATCATCGGCGCCATTCTTGGTTAGAGTTCATTCTAGTTCTGTTTCTACATTTAGATCCTCTGACCAATGCTCACCATCATTGGTGCCATACTGGTTAGATTTATTTCAGTACGTTTGGGTTTATCTTCTAACCTTAACGGGTACTTGATTGTAATGTTGTAATCTGATAATTGAAAATCAAAGAAAAAAATGGCTCAGATTATTTCAGTGGTATCAGAGCCAAGATCCTGCCATCCTGTGCCCAACAAGGTTTAGTTGATAGTTGAATGATAGAGAAATCATTTTCTACATCAGAGGTCAGAACAGAGTTCAGCTCAGTTTAGAAGTGGCAGTTAAACATGGCTAACAGAGAAGAGATAAAGCTGGAATAAACACTTTTTGAGATTGGAAAAAGACTTGGCAAAGAATGTAAGTCAAGGGAAGATGAAAATAATAATCTTCAAATATTGGAACAATGTTTGAGACAGGTGGAGCAGTCACCTTCTGAATGGATGCAATTGGCATTGTCACTTACAGTTTACCTTTTAGTTCAGCCCTATTGGCTGGGACATCTAAATGAAGAAATCAAGCTGTTGATTTCTTCTTGCTTCATGGAGTTGATGAGAATGATGGCCCCCATGACACCCTATGATGATGAAACCATGAAAGTCATTCTGAATATGATTTTAGAAAGTTTCCAAGATCTTGATAAAATTGGAAGTAATCTATTCGCTAGAAGGGTTGCTATCTTAAAGACATTTTCAGATCTCTCGGTAAGTAACTTGCTATTCACCTTTGAAATGCATGATTAGATTTATCACTTGTTCCATTACCTCTTCATAACCACTTGGAGCGAACAAGAAGAGGATGTTATTGCAGCTGTGAAGAAAATCCTTATTCTCACCATTAATGAGTCAGATGAAATTCCACCAAATGTCCAATCTCTCCTCTTGGACACATATGAGTGTGAAGAAAAGGATTCCCCTATTACTTCTATGCTGATCAAGGAATTGTTTAATCAATGTGAGGAAAAATTGAAGCCACTTTTGAAGAAGTTAGAGCGTGATGAAGAAAAGATTAGTGGACATGATTTCAAAGAGCTCATACAAGGTCATGTTGAAGATGTGGTAACGAAGGATTTTCCTCTTATTACTGTCCCAACTTCCCAAGAAGTTCCACATGAAGAAATCAATGACACACTTCCTCTTGATGGAGATAAAGATGTTGAAGTTTACAAAACATCAAGAATTGAAGATTCTTCATTTCATTATGATGGTGACATTGGGTTCGACCAGCAAACCGAACCTTTAGAAAGAAATGTTTTTGAAAATATCAGCTTAAGTGATTTGGGAGTTGACTTGTTCAAAGAGTCATCACTACGAGAAGAGCATGATAAGAATCTTTCCCCTGACCATTTCAATCAAACTGTTAGCATGTGGGATCCAAGTGTGTTGGCTTCAAGATATGACAAAGAACCTATGTGGGATAAGTTTCCCTTCGATCCTGATGAAGACCAAAATATTGTTTGCATTGCAAGCTATGAGGAGGCAGAAGGAGAAGTTGTTTTTGATGAAGAAGCTTACTCTGAAAAGCTCCATGGTGATCCCTTCAAGTTGGTTGCAGCCACCAAGGGGGATGTTGTTACTTCTGAAATGTTCAGAATGACATTCAATGATTCTTCATTCAAATTAGGGGCTGCCATAGCCTTTGAACAAGAAGATGGTGAGGTGGATGAAGAGCTCGAAGACCTCACGGCTCTTGAAGTAGAAAGGTTTTAAGTGGTTTTAGAACACACAGTTGATTCACCAATTCAAGAAGTTGATGGCAAGCTTAAAGTCGAAGAAAATGTGGAGTATGTTCCTCTCAATGACACTGAGCATTCTCCGTTAGTTGAGGATGAAAGACAAGAAGGTTGGAGCAACTTTGAGGGCAGCAAAGGCAAGAAACAAAGTTCTGATTTTCAAATGCAGCCTATCAGCAATTCACCATCTTCACATTCTTATGAGTGGGAAGATCAATTCAATATGTCCGTTAACAAGGAAGTGCAAGCTCTATCCCTATTTGATCACACGCATAGCTTGGTTGAAGAGCTTTACTGGAAGGCTCAGCTTGAAGAGAGACAAAGAGGAGTGAAAGATGAAGTTGCTCTTCCCAATTTGCAACTTATCAGAGACTCATTGGAGACATTGAAGTCTGAGTATATGCACTTGATTGGAGATAGAGATCATGCCTTTGAAGTTGTAAAGAAGACCATTTGTGCTTTCCAAGAAAAGGAGAGTTTAGTTGATGAGCTCACTCTGGAGCTCGAATCAACAAGGGACAAGTTGAAAGAAACTCAGTTGGCTCTAATGGAGGTTGAAGACTAGTTTGCTGATTTCAAACTTTCCAAGGAGCAAGAGAATGCATATAATGCCAAAGAAATCAAGCAAGTAATAGGTGAGCTTGATAGTCTTCGAGAGGAGTTTAACCTTGAAGGTTTTACAAGAAAGACTGAAGTTGTAAGTTTAGATTGGGATCAGCAAGATGGAAAGGAGGGCATTCAAGTTTATGACAATCCTCTCTTTGATTTGCAAAAAGAGTCCTGTAGGGAAGAAACCAAGCAAGAGGTCGAGTATAAACCTCTGGCTAATGGTGCTTTGTTATCACTCCATGAGAATATGCCAAGTTTGTTGATTAGTAATGAATGCATGAGTGAGTTTGAGGATGAAGAGTCCATATGGGAAGTGTCAAAGCAAGGTATTTTCAACATCTATGACATCAAGGTGTTGATGAGACAAGTTGTGATAGCTGCTAGTAACTTCATTACAGCAATAAGGAGTGAAGCGTTTAGACCTACTACTCATAAGCAATGGGAGAAAGGTGGACCTGAGCTTGGTGTTTGCACTATTGACGATCCATCCCTTGGGTGGAATGATGTTTGGGCTGATACCAGTCAGCTTTGGGAGTTGAATTTGAAGTCATTCTATGTTTCATACTCCAATGTTGTTGAAGCTTTCATGTTTAAGCTTCAAAGATTCACTAGAGGTGACACCAATTTTGTGAGAATGCACTTGGTTCTCACTAGCACTTGGGTATGCATTGAGCTTTATTTGCATTTTGTTGAAAATCAAATTCAGTTGGGTATCCATGCTTGGGATTCTCAATTTGGGTTGACAGAATTCATGGATTGTGGAAAGAATAATTTTTGGTGGGACAGTGATCACATTTTCAGACCTTTGGGTGATGTTCTTTTCTTTACCAACCACTTGATGGACCCATTTGTTCATCAATCAATCAATTGGAGAGAAATTTTGAGTATGGGTTGGAGAGATAAATGGATGGTTGCTCATGAGAGTGATTATCGGCTTAGACAAAGGCAGATTTTGAGATATGAGTTTGTTGGTTGGAGACAGACCAGCCACCTTACATGGAGAGTTACTCTCATTCAGGAGAACTAGTTCTTCACTTCTTGCCAAAAAGGTGGTAATTTTCGGTTGGACATTGCTCTAGTTTGTTTTGTAGCCACCTTGGAGGTGTCAACTTGCAACTCGATGCTCATCTCACAAGCTCACATTTGGGAATTTGATTGGTGTTGCTATTTTTCTTTGTGTAGGACTCTAGAATCAGATTGCACTACGTTGGTCCCAGCCTTGATCAACAACAATTATTTGTTCCTTCACACCTTTCCTACTCTCCAAATTCATCTTTTGAAGGTTTGTGATGTAAACTTTGACAGTTTACTCTTAGTGTGGGTTTCAGACAATGATCTTTCACATGCCTTGGTTCAATATTTTGAGGCTCTTGGAGTGGGAACTGTAAGAGTTTTCAGAAATTCTCATGGTTGCATCAGAAAAATTCAAGGGAGGCATACTACATTCATGTGGAGTCATGAGTTTGAGTTTGATGAGCTCTTACAAAGGATTACTTTCCTCTTTACAAGAAGATTTGGAGAGGTCACATTGGCAGTTTCGGCTGTGTTGGATACCTTGGGGAGATATGCCAAGGATTACAATTTTGAGTTGAGTAGACTATCTTTTCCAATGCCTAGGTTTATGATAGACAATGGCATTGATGATTTTGCTAACTCAGAGCATTTTGGCCACTATGGTTTCACTATTGTGATCAGAGTAGTGCAACATCAGGGTGATGGGTCCTCCTTCAGATGGATATGGGACCCTCGGATTGTACTTGGTTTGGTTGGGTGCAGTTTGAGTTTTTCTAGAGATGTGGTGGCATTGCTTGAGGACAAGCAATTTTGGGAAGAGCGGACTGTAATGTCCACAATTTAGCCCTATGCTCTTCTTTTGGATTTAGCCTATTTTTGGGAACTTGTAGGTTAAGCAAAAGCTCGAATCAGGGTTTCCAAACTTCTTGGAGGATGTTTTCATCTTTTTGTGGAGCTTGCAATTGGAAATGTTGAACTTGGATTGCGGATTCCTTCTAGGTTTTCTAAAAGCTTCGCGGTGATATGTTTTACTTGGCACACAGAGCACTTTCAAGGACTTTCTATTTTTAGTAAGTTTGAGATTGGCACCAAAACGAGATTTTTAGAGTGGGGTTGGATTCATCTTGTCAAGACCTTTCCAACGAGCTATAGATCATTGGTTTCTGACATCATCTTGGCCTCCATTTTAAAGTCCGTAAATTAAACATTATTATTTAATTTTGGACCTTGGTGCCTAGGCTCAATGACTTAATGTTGAGGTTGAAAAAAAAAAGAATTAAAGAGGATTATATTATTTTCCCTCTCATGTTTTATCCCATATACAAGAGGATTTTAGAGACTCCCAGTTGGAAAAGTATAAAATGAGGAAGAGTGCTCTCATTTGATTATCTTTTGTCTACTACATTGTTATGCTGCCGTATTGGCTCTGGAATCGCTTCGAGGAATGAAGGCCTCCTAGCTCGGGCATCGCTTCGTGTTTGCAAGATAACATCTAGTGGTGATTCAATCTTTATGAGTTACATTTAGTTGTGCATTGTTCTTAGCTTATTGCATTGTTAATTTTATTTGGCATATTAGTGTTTTCAGCTTATTGCATTCTTGGTACAGCAGATCCGTATTTTAATCATAAATCAGAAAATACCAAAAACAGTGTTCTGGGTAATAGCCCATTGTCTTTGCTAGGCTTGGGCGCCACTATCCTCAAAGTGGTAGAATTTATAGAATTTGCATTAATTTTTAAAAGGAAATCGCCCCTTTCAGCTGGCTGTACATTTCAAATTTGCATTAAAATTTGTGCATTAATTATTGGTTGCATTTTTGGGTCTGTTTTGGGTGTTAGTTTGGGTGCTATCATAAGGAAAGTATTGTGCATCAGAAATCAGGTCAATTGAACAAGTTTTTAGTGAGATATGAGCATCTGAGCAATTCCATAGGTTGTTGGTTATTTCTTTTAAGAGCAGATTTGTATCAGAAATTAGAAATTATTGTATTGCTCTTTGAATGAATTATTGTTTGGGCATGACTATCCAAGATATGGGTAGTACTCTATGATGTAATGCTAATCTTTCAGCTTCTTAAGACATTGGCAGGCGAATCCTTCTTATTTTGTAAAGCTGACAGTATTACTGGCAGTTATTCTTTACTTGTTCAAATCTGATTGTAATTCTCAGTTTCAATTAAAGTCATTGTAATAGTTATATCTCCGCCCTATGGTAGCTACTTTCCCTCTTTGGGTTAGTAAGCACATTCTGGGTGTTGAGTAGTTCCATCTTTCAGCATTTCTCTTTCAAGCATTGTTATTGTAATACTCCGCCATATGGTCACCTCAACTCCATATTAGATTGGGTAGCACATACTTGGTGTTGAGTTCTTTAAGTACTGTTAATTTTATTACTCCACCATATGGTCGCCTCAACACCGTCTCGGATTGGGTAGCACATACTTGGTGTTGAGTTCTCTTTCAACACTTGTAGTAGAAGACCCTTTGACCATATGTTCGCCATCATCGGTGCCATTTTTGGTTAGAGTTCATTCCAATTCTATTTCTGCATTTAGATCCTCTGACCAATGCTCACCATCATCGGCGCCATACTGGTTAGAGTTATTTCAGTACGTTTGGGTTTATCTTCTAACCTTAACGGGTACTTGATTGTAATGTTGTAATCTGATAATTGAAAATCAAAGAAAAAAATGGCTCAGATTATTTCACTTCCCAAATGACTCCATTACTTAAAAGTGGCTCAAAATCATGTTCTCCCCTTGATCAATCATTCTTGTCTTCATAAAAATGGTGGCAAAGCTCCTCCAATGTCTCAATAAAATTTTGTAAAACCTAGGCTTATGATAAAAACTATCTAACTTGCCTATCAATGAAGCTAATACAAATTCAAATAACAAAAATGACTTGTGGAGGGATTTTCACATTATAAGTTTATATAATTTAATCTTAAAATGGTGGTGTGAGGCCTTCAATTTATAAATTTTTGGAATTGGTCAGGATCAACCATGACTATCCATTTCAAGATTGAGATGTGTGGCCATGAATTAATCTAATATTTGTAATTAAATACATAAATATCCTCATCATTATTTGGGAAGAAGGGTATTAAGGAGGCATGGGAGGCATTAAAGAGGCATGGAAGGCCGTAATCATGACATTTATTATAATTATAGCTTTTAGATGCCACCTCATAGATGATGTCATTTAGGTAATGCTATAAATAGGAATCAATTTCCAAAAATAAATATTCAATAACCTTCTTATAAAATCCACTTAAGCTCTTGATTTGAATTAATTAACTGTAAACAAGATTAATCAATATTTGTGCAATTATTTGGAAATTGGCCCTCAATTAATTAAAATGGTTAGAAAGTCATATTATTGGATTGCAATTTAACTCAAAAAGAATTGGAAGGTGATGTTAGATGCATTGGAATCATATTCCCATTTAGGACATTTCCAACACAAAATAAAAAAGGTACGTGATGTGTACTAATGAATTAGAAGAAAAGAGTGATCTAGAGCATAAAAAAGGAAAAATTATCATTTTGAATCAAAATGAATTGATCAAAGTTAGGAATCACATCAAATGAATTTCCCCTTTTAAGGATACTTTGGCCTAAATCAACACTTGTAAATGATAAGTTCAAACCATTTAATGTATTTTATTAATTTTGACCTAAATTAGGTATTTGAGTATAATTCAAATAAGATTGACAATTTCAACACAAATGGTGTTAGGAATTGAATGTCTACATGTTATCTTATTTGATAAGGTGTAATGATACATTCAGGTGAAGAAAAGTATTTTCAAAGAAAAGAGTTGTCAAGAAGAAATTATAAATTACCCATGATTCCCCCTCGAGAGGACATACTAGGATGAAAGAGAAGGACTGACTCTCAAAAAGAAAGAGAAAGTGAGATTTTAACCCATAGAATAGATCACATTCAGATAAGTTAATGCTTACACACATGGTTACCATCAATGATAAAAATAAAATTAGAGGCATAATGGGCCCCAAATATGGGTGGAATGGGAAGGATTCAATCCATAAATGTAAGGGACACACTTTAAACACACCCAATTTAAGAGTGCAAGCTGGTGCTTATGACATTGATCAATTCAAAGACAAGTTACACACTAAAATATTACCATCATGGGCATTAGTGTGAAGAGATTGGAATTAGAGGAAAAGGGATAATGTGGTCTCCATAAAGATGATAATAATAAGTGCCCCAATAGATTATATTTGATCATGATGAAATAGTTTTACCCTATTAGGGATAATTTTGATCATTGATAAAGAATAAATAATGATTTTCCCCTGTAGGGTGTATTTGATTCTTATGGTAGGATCTAATGTGGTGACCTAACATGGTAAATTGACAACAAAATAGCTCAAGGATATAACCCAAAACATATGTTAAAGTGAGTGGGCATAAACATAGATGCGATGGTATAATGGCTTGTGAAAGCCACAAAAAACTAGGTATATGAGGATGCACAAAGTGATGAAAGAGATATAAATAAGAAGGTAGGTGGATGAGCTAACTCTAGATGTACTAGACAAGTGGACACTGGATATATAGTTCCATGGACTCATTTTCCAACATAAACTTCAGGCCAATATAGTTCACCCAAAAATAGAATGAGGGATGAATGAAAACTGACCAAAGATTGATTAGACTCATGATATATGCAAAGAGATGCATGCCTAATCATAGAGTCAGGTACTAAACCTATTGATCCTAGATTATTTATAGTGTTATTGAGATCTATTCATCAGATCAATGTTGACATTAAGACTTTGAGTCTAGAGCACAAAGTTCTTACTATTGTAAAATAAATTAGGCATCATAAGTATGAATAACTCATGAGGACATGGCATTTCAAATGCACAAAGCCAGTTCAAATGTGAGTACCTATAACTAAGGATAATGAAAAATAATGACCAAAACTAGAGTTACAAATATTTATATTTAAATAAAAAATCAAAGACAAAGAAAAAGATAAACATAAATGAACCAAACTTAAAATCAAGATATGAAAAATCAAGATTCAAGTCAGAACAAGAATGTTTAAAAATGAAAAGCAAGAAAATATTAATTGCATAGGATCAAGATATAAATAATCAAGATCTATATGTACCATCAATACATTCTTGAACACAAAAGAACAAAAAATCAAACAAGAAAATAAAACACCAACAACAATCAAATAAACATAAAAGAGATAAGAAAAAACATTTAGGTAAACACAAGATCAAGATGAGACAAGAAGTAATAAAAAGATAAAAGGATAAGAAATAAATGAAGAGGTGTGAAATAACAAAAAAACACCAAGAAAGCACATCAAAACACCAATAAAACTAAAAATAAACACACAAATAAAAACCAAGTTAATGTGGTTTAACATAATTTTTCATGCACGTGTAGTAGAGGCGTTACATTCCACTACAATGTAACAAATAAAAAGGACACAAAATTTACTCCCTAATTAAAGAATAACACCAATATAATAAATGGGGGAAGAGAATAAAATGAATGGGTTGGTTGAGCTAAATCTATATGTACAAGATAAGTGGATGTTGCCTACATAGTTCCATGGATGCATGTTTAAACATGAACTTCAGGCCAAATGTAGTTCTCCTAGGAAGTGGGATAGAAGACATGATGAAGACCATAAACATATGATTAATGTTTTAGAATAAAAGGGAAGACTTGAAAAATGAGATTGGTCTTACAAAATGATAAGTTGGTGAGATGAAGGAGAATGATCTTGCAAAATGACAAGTGCGTGGACTTAATTTGCTTGCAAAATGGTAAGAGTGTGACATGGTGGGATGAGATGACTTGCATAGTGGAAAGTCAGTAGGATAAAATTATTTAAAAATGGAAAGAGAATGAGGATTAAAATGTAAAAAATCATAAGATAATTTTTTTTCTTTTGTGAATCATTTTCTAATGTTTTTGGTATTTTTGGGATAAAATATGTACAAGGGGGAAACAAACTAGTCAAGGAGATGTTCGTCTAAGAGTAGAAGTTCAAATAAGATAGTTAAGTTGAATACAATGGCACGTGATCACAAATCAGTGAGAGAAAGGATCCTAAAAGGATAGAAACAACATTTAACAAAAAGCAACAAATGTGATATAGAACAGCATGTAGTGCAAAATTAATCTAAAGAACCATACGACAAGAAGATCCTAATCTGAGATGATGTTCTTGTTCATTTATCTATAGAAGAAGCCATAAAATACTATTTTGGATAAATTGATTTGTATAATTGGTGTTTAAAGTGTTCATAATGTTGATGAGACATAATCAAGATCATAAGCAGTCAAGGGACAAAAGTGTTCGAGGTACAACAAGCCCAAGACATAACAAAGAATATGTTTCTCAAAGAGAATGATCCAAAGAATATGGTTATTAAATGAAATGACATAGGGTAGGATAAAATGTGTTTAGAATACCAATGATATAAAACTTTCCACTATCCAAAGTCGTGAAAGGCGGTTTAGGGTAGTATAAAATGGTAGGATAAAATTACTTCGGCACAAGCAACCCCCAAGTAATGGATCCTATAGACAATGGTTCAAAGTTTTTCATGTATAGAACCTCTTAAGGTGAATGATTGTTATGGGATTTATAATTTCTTCACCATTTTATTTATCCAGTCAATATGCCCCTAATCTATAGTTTGTCATGATAATAAATGGTCCCAACCAATTAGGTTGAAACTTACTTTTATTTTTACATTCAACATTTGTGTTCTTTTGGTTCTCTTTTAGGACCAAATCACCAATCTAAAAATCAAAAGAGAGAATGCACATGTTGTAAATTCTCTGTAATAAGTTCTGATAGGCTTGTAAGTTTTCTAGGGTAGCTAAATGTTTGCCATCAAGAAGTTTTAGTTCTTGCAACCTTGAGAATTGGTATTCCTTATCATATTCAATATGCTGTAGTGATACTCACAAGGATGGAAGCTCAATCTCCATCAGGATAATAGCTTATATGCCATATATAATGGAGTATGGATTGGCTTCTATTGGGGTTTGATGATTGGTTCTGTAATCCCAAAGGGAAGGAAAGATTTGACAGTGTTAATTACAGCTAGCATCATTGACAATCTTCTTTAAAATGGCTACAATGGTTTTGTTTGATGTCTCAAATTGTTAGTTGTTTGCAGGTTATATAGAGTTGATTTCTTATGATTGATCTTAAATTTTTCATAAAGATATTTTTCATCTTAGTTTACAAAGGATCCACCATTATTAGATATAATGAGTGTGGGGATGCCATATTGACAGATGATATGGTAATGGATGAATTTGGTAATATGCTTCCCAATGATGTGAGAGGAATGGCCTCAATCCACTTATTAAAATAATCGATAGCAGTCAAGATATTCTTATGGCCATTTGAAGATGTTGGGTTTATTTTATCGATGAGATCGAGGCCCCATGTTGAGAATGGCCATGGTGTTATGATCAGTTGTAGTGGTAATAAGGTGTGTGTATCAAATTTATATGTTATTGATAAGGAACACACTTATTTACATAATTACAAGCGTTAATTTCCATTTTTGGCCAATAATATCCTATTTTGAGGAGCTTCTTTGCTAAGACTACATTATTGGTATGGGCCCCACACATTCCTTCATGAACCTCCCTTAACGTTTGATTGGATTCTCTTAAATATAAACAATAAAGAAGCATTCCATCATAGCCTTTATGATAAATCATGTCTCCTATGAGGGTATAACATGTCCTATGAGGGTATAACATGATAAACGATGTTGGAATAGTTTTTTATGACTATTGGATAGGTCAGCTAGGAAAACATGATCATGGAAGTAGTTATAAAAGTCTTAGAACTAGGGTAATTTATGTGGGGATTGGGACCAATAATGGCACATACCCTTTTTGAATCTGGTATAACATGTGTAGGCTTATAGAATATTTTCATTATAAATTGATACTCTTTAGCACCACCATAAATTTTTATCATGGAAGTAATCATTGCCATTACATCAACCAATCTTTTGTTTGCTCATGGGATTTTTTCAAACTATAGAGATGTAAAATGACCTTTGAAATTATCAAAAATTTACTTGTAAGGAATGGTCTTATCATATTTTTTTTGATATTAATTAGTGGTCTAATTTATTATTAATTTGGAATCACCATAGACCTATAAACTTTGAATATCCCACTGTATGGCAAGGCAAAGCCCTACAATCAATGACTCATACTCTACCATATTGTTTGTATAATGAAATTGTATATGAAATTCTTTGGGAATCAAATCCCCCTAAGGTGTAATCAATAATATGTCAAATCCAAATCTATAAGATTTAAAGGAGCCATCAAAATATAGATCTTATTATTCATTTTCATGTGATGATTGTTCTATTGCCATAATAGAATTATTTAGAAAGTTGAATTTTATAGGTTGAGTATCTATGATAGGGGTTTCTACAAGTTGATCAGCAATAACCTACCCTTTGATTTCTTTCTTATTCTAATACTCAATATCAAATATACTTAGGAGTATAATCCATTTATCCATTCATCCTTGAAGAGCTACTTTGGATGATAGGAATTTGAGGGGGTCTACCTTGGTGATAATAATAATTTTGTTGTTTAGCATATAATGTCACAATTTTTGGTTTAGCAAATACCATAGCTAAACACACCTTCTCAATAGGCATATAATTATGTTCATAATCAACCTGAGTGTGTCTTAGATAATATATTGCATGTTCTTTACCTTGATCATCATGTTGGGCTAAATGTGTCCCCAATACATGTTATGTCATTAATTTTTAAAGAAGCAGTGGTCTTCCATGTATATGTGGTCTCAAAAATAGTGTATTTCGTCAAATATGTCTTGAGTTTTGCAAATGCTATTTGATAATCTTCATCACATTGATAATTTACCCCTTTCTTCAAAGTGTGGGTAAATAAGTCTCACTTATCTACCAATTGAGAAATGAACATGTGTATAGATTGGGTCTTTCCTTACAAGCTTCATAATTTTTTGAGATTATTTGGTGGAGGAATCTCCATAATGGACTTGACCTTGGTAGGTTCAACTTCAATCCCTCTTTGTGATACAATAAAACCTAGCATTTTCCCTGATATGACTCCAAAGACACATTTCTTAAGATTTAAGCAAAATTTATATTCATAAAGCCTCTTAAAGATTCTTCATAGACTATTGGGATGTCTAGCTCTTATTCTTGATATTTATAGTATATCATCAACATAGTCCTCAACAATATCATGCATCACATCTTGGAAGATTATAATCATGGCACATCGATATGTGGCTCAGCATTCTTCAATCCAAATGGCATGACTTGGTAACATAATGTTCCTGATGGAGTGGTGAACGTAGTCTTGTGTTGATCTTCTTGGGCTATCTTGATCTGATTGTATCCAAAAAATCCATCCATTAAGGACAAAATCTCATACCCAATAGTTGATTCAATAATCATGTCGATATTGGTTAGATGAAAATCATTTTTATGGTAAAGTTTTTTGATATCTCTGAAATCAGTACAAAGATGTATACCCAGGGTCTTTTTATTCACTAGGACTATGTTTGAGATCCATTCAGAGTAATCCAATGGCCTAATAAAACCTACTCCTAGAAACTTTTCTAGTTCTAATTTAACCAATAGAATGATACGTGGATACACCTTTCTCATTTTTTTGCTTGATTGGTTTAGCATTGAGGTGGAAAACAAGGTAATGCACAACCAACTCTAGGTCTAATCCTAGCATATCAGAATATGCCCATGTAAAGATGTCAATATAGTCCCTTAAAAGGGGTATAATTTTTTCACATTCTAATTCAGTAAGGGAAGCTCCAAGATAAATAGTTTTGGGATCCGCATAGGTTCCCAAGTTCACTTTTGTCATGTTTTCCACAAGGAGTGTGGATCTATCTTCTATAATTGTAGGCAAGGTATGATCATGATCATCTTCTTCTCCACATCTTCTTGTTGATCCTCTCAAAGTTTTGGATAGTGTCTTGAATTAGAATTTTCCATCTCAAGTAATGGTCAAGTAGAAAAAATATTTGGAAACTCAAAAGCAAGATGCTCAAACATTTGTTGTTGTTCTGAAGAGAAGTTTTTGTTGGATATAGAACTTGGGCTAGATAGACCTTTTGCATCCTGAAGGGATGAACAAAATTTCTCTTCGAAGAGCACCTAAAATAGGTTTTCACTCAAAGGCTTATCTTTTTCTTTACTTTTTCCCTGATCAACAAGTGCCTCAAAGAGTTTTTCACCTAAATATCTCGATGTTTATTCTTTATTGTGAACAAGAAATTTTGCCTATTCTCCAAAGTAGGCAGAAGGGTCCAATGAAAAATTAAAGCCTTATTTTTGATTTCCAATAGGCAATCTATCTCTTAGGCCCATGTATTTTGCAAGTGATTCTTATTTCTAAAACTCATCGAGGCATATAACCATATTTCATTGGTCCCAATTAATGAGTTTAAGATGGTAAAGGCATAGGAAATAATAAGGGTTTGCTTCAAGATGGGAAGCTCTAATGGTAAAAATGTGATGTTCTACTTCATGAGGGGAAGCACCAATATAACAGGTTCTTTCTTTAGGATGGGAAGCTCCAATGGTTAAGATTATAATGGAATTTGAATCAAATAGGTCCATGTCAACAAGCTCATCAAAAAGGATATAATGGGACACTATGTCCCTACTAGGAGTCTTATCACTAGTCAATTCAAAAGAATCGCTATCAAAAGTTATGAGGTCACCCTCATGTGGTATAAATATAAGACCATGATTTAAATTAGGTAATCCAACTGATAAGGGTTCCAATATTCTCTGTGCTTGTGGGCTAAGGCCATTTCCTATATAATCAAGATGATCCAAGATCTGATTAGGGATATGATACTTTGGATTTTGAAATAACATAGAAAGGTTTTCAGAATATAACTAATCTCCCTTGGTAAAATCCTCTTGATCTTTCTTTAGTGTGATAGCAAGTACAAAAAAAAATGGTTTTTGTTGTTTCTTCTTTGGTTTCCAAATCACTATGGGTTCATTAGGATTCATTTAAGTTTTAGGCTTACCAAATGTTTTTGGATTTTTAGGCAACTTTACAACATGGAAGGCATCCTTAAGACTATACATGGAAATGCCCATGTCTTTAATAACAACCTGCTTTGCTAGAGCTACGATAAATAGATCAACCAAAGTGGAAGCAAGATCACTAGGGTTGATCTAATTGAATGGAGGTGGATGTGAAACAATAGTCTTATTCTTCTTTATAATGAATTTAGAACCTGGACAATAGTTATAATTATGGAATTAGGCCTCAATATGTTCACAATATTCATAAGGTTGTTGATCAGTGAGAATAGTAACCTTAATCCATCATAGGGAAACTTAAGGCATTGATGTAGGGTGGAAGGAATGGACTGTACTTCATGGATCCAAAGATGACCAAGAAGTATAGTATAATGTAATTTAATGTCCACAATATGAAGCAATGTATGATGTGAATCCTATGATTATACTAGGCCAAGAGCATTAAGGAACCATAAAGATCTTATGATAGTCGATAGGTCCTAACTTAGGTGAAATAATAATATTCCTATTATAACCAACATTGTATGATATTTTGAAATATAATATTATTTATATAAACATGTGAAATTTATAAGAGCACAAATTTTCTATAGGTCAATTCACTAGAAAAGATCATTTGTTGTGGAACATTTGAAAGGACACCTGTCCTATACACTTGTACAAATGTAATTAGATTAGGACTGAATGACATGCTTCTTTATATCCTATAAAAGGAGAATTTACATTTGTAATGAGGGAGGGGGTTCTTAGAACCAAAATAATTTGTAAACTTTGAGTAGTGAATATAATCAAAGAATTATGTAGATATTTTCTAGTATTTGCTTGTGTGAATTGTTATATGGTTTCTCTCTCAATTTTCTAGTTTCATTTTTATATTTGAATGGTTCTTATGAATTATTGTTGTGTAAATTTAGTTTAAGAGTTGTTAACTTGTGATAATTGAGAGAGAAACCATATAACAATTCACACAAGCAAATACTAGAAAATATCTACATAATTCTTTGATTATATTCACTACTCAAAGTTTACAAATTATTTTGGTTCTAAGAACCCCCTCCCTCATTACAAATGTAAATTCTCCTTTTATAGGATATAAAGAAGCATGTCATTCAGTCCTAATCTAATTACATTTGTACAAGTGTATAGGACAGGTGTCCTTTCAAATGTTCCACAACAAATGATCTTTTCTAGTGAATTGACCTATAGAAAATTTGTGCTCTTATAAATTTCACATGTTTATATAAATAATATTATATTTCAAAATATCATACAATGTTGGTTATAATAGGAATATTATTATTTCACCTAAGTTAGGACCTATCGACTATCATAAGATCTTTATGGTTCCTTAATGCTCTTGGCCTAGTATAATATTAGGATTCACATATAATATTTTATACATTGTCTTAGTCTTAAGAGAAACTGGTATATTAACATGCCCTATTTCATCCTCATAATTGCTCGTATATTATAAATATCACTCATCATATCACAATTCCTTAATGAACCCAATTGTGCATGCATTGTAGTATGCCTTGTAGTGTGCTTTGTCATCTACAACAATTTATTTTATATTTTCACCTTATATAAGAGCTCAAGTTACCATTGTCTCCTTTGTATAAACATCCTTGGAAAGATCGATCTTTGTATATTATGAACTATAATAAGACCTTACTCTACTTTTACTTTATATAAAAGCTCAATTGACCATGTTTTCCTTTGTAGTAACATCTTGGGATATATCAAATTTCATATAGTATATAATAAAATAAGATGGAGAGGCCAAACTTGTGGGAATATTGTTATATTTTTTTAATGTAATAACACCCTTATTGACAAGTTATTCAATATTATTTTGAAATGATTAACAATTTTTATCTATATGCCCATTAATACAATTATAGTTACAAAATGATCTTGCCCCAACTCATATTAGGTGATGTGCAAGGTTATGATGATTTGAATGTAATCTAATAAATTTATTATCAAGGAGTGTTCATAAAATATCATTTGGTCTATCCTAAATAGTACTAACAAACTCCCTTTTGGCATTATTGTAAGCCTTGATAGTGATTGTCTCTAGTTGAGTGTATTTTGCATTGTAGCCCAATCTTTGTACCATCTTAAGAAATATGATGTTCAACCCTAAACCATTGTCTATAAGAACCCACTTGATCTCATGGTTTTCAATGATTACTTTAATGTATAATGGGTTATTATGGCTCGTTCCAAGTGTAGACATGTCCTTTTTATCAAACATCACTTGAAATGAATATAAATGTCCCACAAGTTTATAGAACTATTAAGGATTTATATAATTGGGAACAATGGATTTTTGTAAAATATTGTTCAAGATAGTTCTATGGAATTTAGGTGTTCACAAGAGATCTAAGATGGAAATTTGTGAAAGAATTCTACTCAATTGATCTAATAGACTATAAGGATTTTCAACATTAGGATGAGATGGCTTGATTTTGGTTGGGATAGTGGTCAAATTTGGATCCATTGGTGTAATTTTCACATTAGGTTTTATGGAATAAGTAGGTGAAGGCCCTGGAGAGTAACTCATGAGTGTCTAGTTGTGACTATGCAACCTAGAGGTGGTGAGGAGCCAATATAATCATAAGATGAAAGCAAAGGGCCTTAGAGGGTGAATCATGGGTGTCTGGTTGCATTACTACAATTTCAAGTTGGTAAGGAGCCATTATAATTAGAAGGGTGTTATCTAAAAATAGTAACCCATGTAAATGGAGTTGCAATAGAATTATGCAAACTTGATGTAGTATTACTAGGGAGAGAGGGTGTTAACCTTATAATGATGGGTCTCTTATTATGAAGAACATGAAATGGTTCATATGGTTTAATAGTAATAGTGGCAATATGGGTTGTATAAATTGATCCCACGGTATTATTATAGTCATAAGGCATGTTATTATAACCCACATTATTAGTATGTTTATTATAATCATGATTATGCTCATGTTAATTATAATTTTGACCCTGATTCTGGTTCAAATTTTTCCTATGTTCTTGGTTTTTATTGTTTCTTAGTGGTGATTGATTATGTCAAGGAAAGGGGTCCTTGTAAATTCCCATATCCTAATTTATGTCTTGATTAGGGGCTAGTTTAATCTTAACTTCACCACTCTTAATGAGATATTTAATAATATGTCATAATTAGATGCAATGATAAGCATCATGACCAATAACATGATGAAATTTTCACCATTTATTCTCTTTGTACCAATATGGATTCAGTTGATCATGAGGAAATGGCCTTGGTACTAGCCATACAATCAGGTTAGCTGATATGAGATTTTAGAACACTATATTGATTGGTTCTCCTAATTTACTAAAAACCCTAAAATTGTCATGGTTTGCTTTCATGGAGGTTTTCTCTATAAATTAGGTGGTGGATTAGGGAGAGCTAATTGTACATTAGAGGGTGATAAATCTTGCACCATTTTTACGTGCCTTGTTTCAATCATCCCATTTTGAACCATGTTTTTGTTTTTTTTAAAACCTTTAGGCTTATCTTGTGAAAATTTTTGACTAAAAGATGGTGTTTGATTTTATGTTTGAGTAAATATCTTAATAAGGCCCTTGGCAATAAGAGCCTTCTCAAATTGTACACCCTTGTCTATGATCTCCTCAAATGAGTTAACATAATATAGATGTAGATTGTGTGTGACCTCTAGATGTAATTTCTATGAAAATATATCCACTAATTATTTATCTATAAAATAATGTTGAAAGTGACCTTTTAATGCTCTCTATTTATGTAAATATGCGGTGAAGCTTTCTCCATCATGTTGTTTGTCTTTACATAAGTCAACAATGGTCAATTCAATCTCTTTGTTGTATGAGAAATGGTTAATGAACTTTTCAGATAAGTCATTCCAATCCATAATTTATCCCTTAGGTAACTTAAGTATCCAATCTAAATCGTGTCTTGATATACTTTGTGGAAACAATTGAAGTAGGAACACGCTACTATAAACAACCTCTTGGCATAATACAAAAAATATTGGATATGTTCACGTGGGTCACCCCTTTGTATTTATCAAATTTAGGTGTCTTAAAATGATGTGGAAAGGGGAATTAGAGAATGCTTAAATCAAATGGATATGGACATATCTCATCAAATTTGTACTTTTTTATCATGTTTCCAGTCTCCAAATGTGACACAATATCCTTCATGGAGTTATACTCTTGTATGTTTAGTGTATTCATGGGTGGAACATAATTCTGTTGGGGTAGAATGTGCCCCTATCACTACTATTATTGGGGTGAAATGTGCCCTTTCTGATACTATTATTGGGGTGAAATGTGCCCTTGTTGTTATTATTTTTATTGGGGCAGAATGTACCCTTATTGTTTTTGTTATTAGGGTAGAATGTGTCCCTGTTATTGTATGGCTTTGTGAGGGATGTACACCCTATGTTCCATGACTTGGTTTTGATTTTCTCATAGAATTGAGTGAATAGACCCTTAATTCCTCATAATCTATTTCCTTGAACTATATGTGCTTTTTTTTATTTTGGGGATTCCTTTGTCTATTTACCAATTTTTGTGTTGGTTGAGATGAACTAGATAAATTGTCTTGAGGGATTTCCTCAATTTGAACCGAATGTTTGGGTTTATTTATTTTTAAATTAACAAGAGTCTCTTGGTTTTTAAATAATGTGTGTTTCATGTCTATAAAAACATTTTTCACAACCTCTTATGTTTTATTATATTAATTTCAGACACCTTGATCAGTTTTTGGGTTCTCAATCAATGTTTATTGCATAGGTTCAATCACATTTCCCTATTCCTTAGAGGAATTATTATTGATTGAAGTATCAACTAGAGAGTCAATTAAGTCTAAAATAATCTAATCGACATACCATTGACATATTTTTTTAATCTTGTTAACAAGATCTTAATCAGTTGGCTTTAATTATATAAGTATTTTCTTACCCTGTTAGAGGAAAAAGGTAGGTTTGATTGTGTAAAATATTTCACTTGTTGTTTTTGTTCTCCTTCTCTAAATAAGGTGTACAATTACTCCATATGAAAATCTGAGGGTGGTCTAGCACCACATTCTATCAACCTAAGGAGTGATTCATCTTAGTTCTCTTGATATTCATTATAATGCCCTTCAAATCTTATAGTTGTAAGAATGTCCTCAAAGACAATGTAATTGTCTTGTCCATCATAAAAGTGCTCATCCTCATATCTAATCCATAAGGGACCCCACTATGAGTGAACCTTGAATTCATGTCTAGAAAGGTTTTCCTTATAAGTTTGACTAAATTTTGATCAATGTTTTGCAAATGTGTAAACAAGATCTGAGACTTGATCTTTCTTCTAAACAAGTGACTAAGGTACCAAATATAATATAAAATGTTGATGATTTAGAACCACCCACAATTATAATAATGTGTTCAAGAAATTAATTAACCTTGGGTAGGGTTGAAATCATATAAATTGGAAGAGGGTATGATAACTTGAAAATCCTAGAGTGTCACTAGTACACTAAAACGTAGAGTTTTGAGATACGTCAATACCATAAAAGCTAGTTCAAATTTAATAAGTTGCTACTAGAAAACTATAAAAAAATCCCTTCAGATTAGGAAGGACACAATGCAAACCAATAAACTCATGATGTGGAAACATGCAAGAATTCTTAAGTGTAAAGTTAAAACCAAACATGTAGCATAATGTCACCACATGGTAATAGGAATGGTAGTATAAAATGTGTTCTAGGAATAAAAGCATGAGTGATACGTAATATGACTTGACTCCACCAAAGATGATAATTTGATAATGAGTGTATAAATGACCCTCAATTCAAATGGGAAATTAAACCCAAGTTAAAACAAGTCAAGTGTAAATGGAAAACCCAATTTATCACATCAAACTTTAAAAATTAAAAAATTTGAACTCTAAATTTAAATTATTAATGAGAGACTTAAGAAAATTTGGCAAATGATCTAGACTTAAATGGGAAACATAATTGCATCAAAATGAATGATATGACACAATGTTTAAGATGATAATTTAAACAAGGAAAAAAATGATTTTCAATTGGATAGCATAACACCTCCTTGATCAAAAGATTTGGGGATAATGTGTTTGGTTTATGACATTTTGTTACAAGTAAGTTTTGACCCAAAACAAGACCAATTAATCTAATACAAAGACAAATCAACTAATTAATTGTCTTAAGCCCTAAACTGACAAGGTGTGGCAAAGTGGGTTTAATTAAACTAATAAATTTTCAAACATTTCTAGATGGATCATATGCATAAGAATTTCATGTCCAAATGCAATAGAAGTAACATGTCAATTGGGTCTATATCATATGACTTGTTATAAAAAGGTCTTGCTCTTTTTACATCCACAACATCTATCACTTTCTCAATGTAGTGTGATATATAACATGATCATACATCATGAGCTTAGCCCCAGTGATAGGAGATGGTTTAACCACTCAAACCATCATCCTAGTGGGATGAGCCTAATTTATATACCCCCTCCCCCATGGAGAGGGGTTTAAGACAATAGAGGGAGATGAATTCCTGGGTCAAGGCTTCCCTATAGAAATTATGGGAGGTGATGAAATATCCCTCACAAGCCAAGATGCAATAAAAATAAAAACTAATTAAAAGAGCCTTAAGGTTATTTATAGATCACCTAATCCATGTGAGTCTTTGGGAGAGCCTTCAAAACATCTCTGTCATGCCTTTGGACTAAGGTAATTTATAAATAATATGGTTCTTTTGATCTCACAAATTCTCTATAAAAGATGGGGGAAGAGCATACACACAGAACTTTTTTTTTTCATAAACAAATATAACTAAACAAACAAGAAATGACTTGCATAAATAAATGTGTTCAATTTTAGAGAACTAAATGAAATGTTTGGTGGTGTTCTTTGGCCCCTTGGACTTAAGTTACAAAAATTTGAAATAAAAACAACAAAACTATTCAAGTAAACACCCTATGTTTTTCCTTAAACAACAAATGAAAGTTCTTAATCTTTAAACTATGCTCTTGGGTTTGGATGACATGTCGACCTAAAATCAAAACCTCAAGAAACAAAATATGTTAGATTAGACTTTGTTAGAAAAAATATCAATAAAAAATATCAAAACAATAATAATAATAAACCTATTAAACATGTAATCAACAAGTTAGAAGGTTAAAAAAAATAAAACCAAACACATAAAACATAAAAACCTGTAGTTAATATTTTAATCATAAGTTTTTAAAAATATCACTTTGTCACAAAAATTTTACATGTTGTCAATAAATGAAAGGTTCACCTCTCTATAAAAAATTAGATCTAAAGATTCAATAATATAAAAAGTTATTAACTCTATACTAGACGTTTTTACCCAAAAAATAGAAAACAAAAAGTGACAATCACTAAAAGAGTTATAACTTATAAACTAAAAATAATATTATTATTAATTTTTGAGAGAATTAGGATGAAACTAGTAGGAACAATTTATAAAAAAAATTCAAACAACAATAGCAAAGGAATTAAAAATAAGAGTTATTTTAACAGTCATTTTTGTTCAAATATGTGGGGTGCACAATTGTGTCCCATCAAGCATGCTAAAATGTAGAGTTGGATTACAAAAAATGATTAGTCAAGCATTAGTTTAAGAAATCAAAGAGAAATACGTAAATATATAAACAAATTAAGCCATCCTATTCATATGAGGTTTGATAATAATAATAATAAGATACAAATGAAAGAAAGCAATAACTGATTACCTTCGCAAATGACTCCATTACTCAAAAGTGGCTCAAAATCATGTTCTTCCCTTGATCAAGCATTATTGTCTTAATGAAAAATGATGGCATAGCTCCTCCAATGTCTCAAGAACACTTTTTAAAACCTTATAAACTATCTAACTTGCCTATCAATAAAGCTAATCCAAATGCAAATAACACAAAAATGATAACACAAATGACTTGTGGAGGGATTTTAACATTATAAGTTTACACAATTTAAGCTTTAAAATGGTAGTGTGAAGCATTCTATTTATATATTTTTGGAATTGGTCAAGATCAACCATGACCATCCATCTCAAGATTTAGATGTGTGGCCATGAATTAATCTAATATTTGTAATTAAATCCATAAATATATTCATCATTATTTGGGAAAAAGGGGCATTACTGAGGCATTAATGAGGCATTAAAGAGGCATGGGAGGCCATAATCATGATATATTTTTTAATTACAGCTTTTGATTCCACCCCATAGATGATATCATCTAGGTGATGTAGTAAATAGAAATCAATTTCCAAAAAAAAATATTCAATAACCTTCATGGAAAATCCACTTAAGCTCTTGATTTGAATTAATTAACCTTAAACAAGATTGATCAATATTTGTATAATTATTTGGAAATTGGCCCTCAATTAATCAAATGGTCAAAAAGTCATATGATTGGGTCGTAATTTGACTCGAGAAGAATTTGAAGGAAATGTTAGATGTGTTGGAATTGTATTCCCATTTAGGATGTTTCCAGCACAAAATAACAAAGGTATGTGGCATGTACTAATGAATTAGAAGAAAAGAGTGATATAGAGCACAAAAAGGCAAAATTATCATTTTTAATCAAAATGAATTGATCAAAGTTAGAAATCACATAAAATACATTGCCCTATTTAGTGATACTTTAGCTTAAATTGGCACTTGTAAATGACATGTTCAAACCATTTAGCATTTTTTAGTGATTTTGATCTAAATTGGGTGTTTAAGTGCAATTCGAGTAAGATTGACAATTTCAACACAAATGATGTTAGGAATTAGATGTTTACATCTTTAACATGTGAAACATATATAACTAAAGTGTAGTCTTCCATTATATCATGTTAAGCTTTGTGATTTGAGATCGCTTTCCATATTTAGTAAGTGAAACAAAATACGTAGTGTGAATATAACACTATAATAAGCTATGTATTTATAAATTATTAATGTTATGTTTAAAAGGATATAGGTATATATATGCCAATAGATTGTACTTATACGTAGGGGTATATTGTTCTAACTATAGTTCCATTGGTGGTTTAAAACTATATTTTGTATAATAGAACCTTGTGTATGTGTGCATACAACCCCTGAGAGTATAATGAATGTTAAAATGATGACTTTATTTCCATGGATTTATGACTACTTTATTTGATTGGTTTTGGCACTTAGTAATTATGCTTTAAAAACTAGAGTATGATAATATGGGTTATTATAGGGTGTAATATATTTGAAAAATACTTATAGTAATTATAAGTTTCAATTAAATGTGTATTTTACCTAGATGGTATAAAGTGTATTCATTATGTCTAGTATGGGATAGATAATAATGTGAGATTCATCCTTACATTTGATGAAATAAATGTATGATTTTTAATTATTCCTATGCTTAGAATGTATATAAAATAGTTTCTAGTAAAGATTAATCTATATGAATATATTGGTTATGTTATGTTAACGAAATCTCTCATTATAGATAATGAGTAAATAGTGATACAAACTTTACTAGATTACTAGCATCACAATACCAGATGAAGGTAATCCGATCAAGTGGTGTGTATGAATTTTTATTGATCTATAAATCACTATTATTTATTATTTGAAAACTTTGGCCAAAGTAATGTTTAGTGAAACATTGTCATTTCATGAATATGATTTACATGTTTATGAAATATCTTGCAATGGAATGGATTTTTATGATACATCACATGTTTAGTTTTATAAATCATAAAATACATGGGTACTAGCTTGTCTCTCTAGATTCTTGTGCCATCACTATATACGCATCCATGAAGGGAGGACCATTCCCTGATGGGATTAATGTATGGGATTATTGGTCTATGATTTATGTGTAAAAGTGTTTGGATGATGCTCTCCCTCCCCATATTAGTATTATTTTTTAGACGACACTTGAGATTACCATAGATACTAGAGTTTAGAGAACTAAGCTCTGTGGACCCATGTATCTTATATATGTACATTGTATACTATAGTATTTATTATTGGAACATTATCATGAAGAGATATAATTAACTTATTTATTATACATTGACAACAGTGGTTATTGGCATGTATCAACGATGGCTAGTTAATTATAATTACTTTCTATATCTGTATTGTGACATGTTCTCATGATAATAGAGATCAATGATGTATAATGTATTATGCTTCATTTACTATTATCATAGAGTATTTTTTATGATCTCTTATTATATTTTCATGGTGTAATCTATTTAATGTATATGTGTTTAAATTAAAAAAAATCACGTATTTCTAAGTAGATTCCAATAGGGATGTTACATGCATATATGAAGTAGCTTAACATTATCTTCACCAAGGTTCAATATCATGTCTCCCAAAGGCATACTTTCCTTGGGACAAACTTTCTCAACCAAGAGAAACTTAAACCAATAGAGACATTCTTACTCCAATTACAACCATTCATCTAAAAGTGGCATCTTATTTCCTTAATTCTAGCATTTGAGTTTTTTTCAATAATTTAAAATGGATATTCAATTTACTAAACAATACTTACAACAATCTTATCATTAATAATATCAATGGTTATCACCACCATTCACTCTTCATAGCTCCTCAATGTTTCAAGACATCCCCTCAACAAGTGGAGAGCACAAACTCAACTAATTTACCCAAGTAGACTAGCTCCTCAGACCCAATCTAGCCCTCCAAGTTTAAGTTAAACCCTTGGTCTTCCCTAGGTCATAACATTCCAAACACATAGTGATGATTTTTCCATACAACCCATCAATAGATACTATACACTATTTCCATTAATTCTAAAATCTAAGCCCTTACAACCTATCTCTCATTGACTTGCACATACAAGTAAATGGTTGAGAAGTGAGGCTTATTCAGACACAACCGTAATCAGGAAGGGCTAACCCAACCAAGGCCAAGATGGAAATAAAGGACTAATGTGTATTTTGATACTTCCATCATCTTAGTGTTATACAACAAGACCATTTTATTGACATTATCTAGCATACCTTGTAGGTTTATATAATCATGTGTACACACATTCATGCATCATCTATACCATCAATGTTTTCACCGAATAAGTAGGTGGTGGGAACTTCTTGAGCTCCTTAATGCTTGGGTCAACCACAAACCACACCCTTACTTGCATCCTAGGTCTACTTGTATAACCCATTTCAGATTGGGGCAATTGTTTTAGGAAACATTCTTGAGATTGTTCAATCCATGTTCATATTTTCCAATCATGCCTCGAATGGCTTCTCAAGTTGTTAAAAACCCATTTAGGACTTCATCCTACTTATATGGCCACTCATGCATTAGATTTACTCAAAATGAACACCACTAGATATAACTCTATCCTTGATTTTAAAATCATAAGATACATTTCAAGCATATTTTCATTTTTACACATCTCTTAGAGCCACAACTGGCAGGAACCCAACAGTAAGCATAAATTGATTCAATTTTAAAATGAATTGATATTAATCTTGACTTCCATGAAGTTAGAGAGATAAACATTATTCTTGATAATACTCAAAGCACAAGTTCTAATACCAGATGAAACAACACCCATAAAAATTAAGAATTGTTAACAAAGTATGAAATAGAAATGCGTGACAAACTTACTACAAAACTTTAAAATGCATGACACATCTTGGTCTTCATAAGGATGAGTAAATAACCCATAAATATATTGGGTCATGTAAACACTTATGCAAGGATGAACACTACTAGAAGATTTCATAGATAAAAGGGTGCTTAAAAAATGATACACCATTCAATGGGTATTAATGTACGGGTCCACATTGATAAACTTTGAACCTTATGGAAGATACTCATCCTCCCTATCAAACCACCTAAGGATATTTAGCCCTATCAAATTATCCAATCACCTTATGTGGTTAGGGCTTGGTGATTCAAGAGGATATAAAGATTTGTACTTGCCTCAAGTATCCTTATTGTCATAATTAGTGTGCAGTTTAGTTAAATAAACAAGGTCAAAGACCAAATGAATAAGATTTATCATAGCAAGGAATTATCTTACATGTCATTTTCTAACATATAAATCTGATAGTAATATCATCATAGCTATCTTTTACTTATGTAAGCCTTACCATATTTTAAGATCAACAACTAGACATAACTAAATCACTACCAAGGTGATGCAACATGAAACTATAAAACATATGACCTTTATGATCACCTAAGTGAGGACCAATTATTATAATGAACCACCAATAATAGTGCAACTAGGTCAGGATTATATAAATGAATCCTTGACCATAGGGTCTTTGCACTAGATGGTTCATTCAATTCTTTAATTTAAGAAATAATATATGATTTAACCAATAATAATAATAACTTATTATGACCAATTCTATCATTATACCATTAGTAACATTACGAACAAGGCCAACTATGGGCCACAATTATGAATAGCCATCTGCCACCTTACATGTTGATTGTACAGGGTCTCAAGATGGCCAACTATGCATCCAACATAGTAATTTTTCAAAAATAGATAACACATTGAGATTTAAAGCTCCAACCCAAAGGTCATGCTATCAACCACTTGATAATAGTTGAATTCATACATTCAAAAGTCAATCAATAATTCATTTATTAATTTTTTAGTTGATTAATAAGTTTCCATACTTGTAGTACTAATCAAAATATGATTGGATTAACATCCAATATTAATAGGGTTACCAGCGAGAAAAAATGCCATCAATTCAAGCCTAGTCCACAAGTCAATATGGAAATATGTACAGTTGTAATATCATCTTAATTACAAGTTTTCCATAATATTATAATTCAATGTATTAAAATACATTTCCAATAACTAATTTAAATATCTTGGGCATACATATATTTATGTGTATGTACATATGTATGTATGTATAGAATCAAACCTCTACACTTTATTGCTTAAGAAATAAGTGTTCACAATATTAAGATCGATCATTAGATATAAAAATAACACCTCATGCACCTCACATCTAACCAACAAGAAAGAGAATAACATAATCATCTATTACAACATGATTTAATAGCCTGAGGCTATTTGAATATCATTAACACACATATATTTTCAGCCATGACCAATATAATCTTTATTTTCTAACCCATCTAGGTATCCCTCCTTTAAAACAAGTAGATTTCCAATAAACTTAAACTTAACCATGCTCATAGGTGGGATCACTCTAATGTGTAGTTCTAATATAATAGAATAATCCTTAATATAAGGATGTCAATTATAAGCACAAAATGAGATAATAAAGACATACAAAATGTTTATTGCATATAATTTTTAGAGACCTCTTGCTCGCATAGACTAAGTAATAGCAAATGACTCATATATTGACCAAAATGTAGATTACAAACACATTTTGAATTATGGGGTACTTCAAGGGGGCTACCTCCTTTAGAGCAAGGCTCTATTACAAAATACTCTTCCATACTCTATAACACCATATAGCCATATACTTATATTATTTCTTACCTATCTCTCTCCATATGTTAAAGCATGTGGGATTATTCCATATCCTATTCTACCCCTATAGGTACATTACATTCCACCCCCCTTAAATATGTTTCATCTTTGAAACATGATAAGAAATAGGAGGACCAAATGAAATCCAGACCAAAATAAGTTAAAGACTAGATGGAAGCTCTACCATGTGTAGATTTTTGTATCCACTTCTATCTGTGTTGTGATAGGAGCATGTACAATAATAAGGCAAACATAAGCACTGAAATAGGAGGTGGATGTGCATAAAGAAGAATGAGTGGAATAACCATAACTGAAATATGGCAGTAAGAGTCGAGCAATGAAATTTAAATCTCAATCATGATCACCTCAAATATAGAACATGGTTACACAAAATAGTTTTCCTTGTGAATCAACTGAGGGGATATGCCATCCCCCTTAGCATTGTTTCTCGAGGGAGGTGGAACCTCAATTCCCTACATGGGATCCATTATTGTCAACTTTGGTTCATCTGGGGTTTACTTGATCATGGTGTTTGCCTAAATTGATTCATTGGAGGATTACTTGAGCACTGTTGGTTCTTGTTCAACCTTTGTTTTTAGATTAGGTGTTATAAGGTTATGCTCCAATACTTTTGCAATCTGAGGAGGAGTTATTTGAAGACATTGCCAATTGATATGGTCTTCAACAAGCTTTGTTAATCTTATGGCTTCCCTTAGGTTTTGAGGTTGCCATATTCTAAATTCTTCTTGAAGTTACTCATAAAGTCCCTTGATGAGTCACTCTATGAGAAGATCCTCAAACAAGCTTATAATGTGAGTGGCTAGTTATTCAAATGTTGTTTGATATTCCCATACTGTACCATTTTGTCGAAGCTTAGTCAATGCACTAGTGAGATGACTTTCATAAAAAATTAGAAGTTCCATGAGAACCAAATAATTGGATGTCATTTTCAACCAAAAATGCATCCATTACAACACAACCAATTTTTTTGATTTTTGATTTTTTAGTACTAACACATGATAAAAAAACTAGATGACAATTAGACGAGGCTAATCTTAACAAGAATATTACAAACATTGATGATCCAAGGGAGACATTACATTAAGGATTGACTAGTGGATACCTAATGACATAATTACATGACTAACATATAGGAAAGGCCACTCATAATTAAATAAGACCACATATGACCCAAAACTACAAAAGACCATTAATTAACTAGACAATTTGAAATCTGAAACAATTAAATCCAAATAATAAAAATAATGAACACTATTTAATGGAGGGTCATAAGACTAGAGACTTAGTATATTTAAATGAAATTTGACCTAACCTTAAATGGAGAGAATTAAATACATACGATATCAAATGCATAACATATGCATGGGACACAAAAGACAAATATCATTGATGTTTTGAACCAATCTACGTAAAAATTAAAGGAGTTGAGACCAACTGTGTTGATTTAACAAAACTAAAACCAATATAATGAAAATAAAACCCAAGACCAACACCACTTAATAAACATAATACCATGAATGGATAAAATCATGGACCAAGACCACAAGGGAAAACCATGGTAGAGGTACAAAACTGGTTGTGAGATGCGGAAGAGGGAAGCCTTTGGTGACGCAGTAGAAGCATGCTATGTTGAAATATAATGAGTCGAGTCAGATGTAGCCATGGTAAGAGGGCAAGGCACGTGGTGAAGATGACCAGAGAAGAGCACTAGTGTAGGGGTGTTTGTAGAAAAATTATGACCTATAGGGTGTGTGGAGCTTAATGACGATGAGTAAGGAGCTAAGCTAATTGGTTGGAATTGAAGGATCTTGGATGGAGTCGTGTAGAGATTAACCAAGATGAAACACTGAATCATTGAATAAGAAAAGCAAAAGGTTGAGTCATAAATCTTGTTGAGTAGTGGTGTTGTGTTAAACATGAAGATTAGTCAAAAAAATACAAGGTTATGTTAATCCATGACTAACAAGTAAAGACCAAGGCGTCAGATGCCAAGTAAATAGTGAAAACACATTATGGAAATCTAAAGATCCAAGATTATGAGAAGCCGATGATGATATGAGTGAAGATCCTCGGGGCTGTGGATGAGCTTAGGGAGCTCATGGAGGGTGCTTGAAATTAGATTCATTATAAATGAGTAGGAAGCGGTGACTATTAGGGTGTCGATGCAACAAAGTTAAGAGGATAATATTCAAAGCAAAACTCTATGAATGTGAATTCAAATTACACACATTTGTAAGCCAAGGCTAAGCAATAAAACTTGATTTGGTGGATCAAAACTTATTCTATTGATTTAATTAAAGACAAATTAACAACAATGTTAATTGGAAATCAATATATAAAACCAAACCCTACTAATGTAAACCTCACAAACCCAAATTTTTCTTACAATAAAAAAAAATTGGCCACTCGAGAAAGTGCTCTGATACCAATGTTATAAACCCCTTACTCGCATAGACTAAATAACATTAAATGACTCATATATTGACCAAAATGTAGATTAAAAACACATTATGAATCATAGGCCACTTCGAGGGGGCTACCTCCTTTAGAGCAAGGCTCTATTACAAAATACTCTTCCATACTCTATAACACCATATACCCATATACTTATACTATTTCTTACCTATCTCTCTTCATATGATAAAGCATGTGGGATTATTCCCTATCCTATTATACCCCTCTAGGTACATTACAATAATAGACTACACCACTGAGTCTTAATATCAAATGAATAAGGTTGATACAAATAGTTTGAACAATCCTCAATGGCTAATAGTTCTATCATAAATTCAAGCCAAAATACATAGGCACCAGGACCAATTATAATACCATATAGGTATTGATTTTAGAAACATGACATCCTCTAAGAATTATATCAACTACAATATTAATGCATAAAAATAAAATACATAATTTTATTTCATCATTTCAAATTCCTTTATGGTTAGTATTCGCAGATACAACACTTGAGCAAGTGACAAGATAATCAAGAAATCATTTTCACAAAGAATGGCCAACTGTATTAAGATCCTTGCACTAAAAAATGGTGCAATAAATATGTCAACTTAAAGATGGAAATTTGAATTCCCCTCTAATAAGTATTCTAAAAGTCAAATTCCATCTTAATAAATTAAATCTGAAGAGAGAAATTAATTCAAACTATGTTAATTCCACATTAAAGAAAATTAGGCAACCTCATAATTTATTGTTGAGATAAAATATTCCTTTGTAAAAGGAATAATATCAATGAAACTTATACATAAACCCCCAAACAAGCATGGTAATGTGTAACAATATATATTCTATAAAATAACATCAACAATGCATTCAACATGCCTGTAATGGTCTATAACAGCTAGGATAATTTACTCTCTCCCTAATCATAAGTGTTATGTTCATTTAAATCAATTTTTTTTATCTCACATTGATAATAACGCCATGGTAGGATAAAATAGTTAGCATGAATAACATGTATACTCTCTAAGACGTTAATCATAAAAGAAGTAACTAACAAGTTGATCAAAACACATGTAGAATCATTCAAGGGATTCCATAAGCACAAATTATTACTATCAATAAGAGAGTACAATTAGGGAAAAAAAGAGAGTGAAATCTAGAGCATTATAGGCAACCAAAGTGGTACTACCAACTAAGGGTAATTAACCTCCTCTTTTCTCTTACGGTCATTGCACCATTGCCTAGTTTATTTAACACTCACACATCACCCATTATTAAATTGAAATATAACTAATTTTGACTTATTCCTTAAATCATTAGAGGTTATGATAGTTCCATATTTATATAATCCCATGTTATTTCAATTTATTAAATATGAATGTCTCGATCTAACTAATGAGTAATAATACAGCTTATGATCAATCTTATAGTTACCAAATAAGATATAGTTGGCAGCTCATAGATTTGATTCATGCAAAAGAGATCATGTGTTGGATGGTGGAGCCTGATCTTATTTTAATGCCTAATTCCTAATCAGGGGGTGTGTGGGGGAAACTTACCCCCACTAAGGTCATCATTTATGCATTTTTTACCTAATATGTAACCCTCTTTTGATATGAGGGCATTGTAATCAGGTAGAATACTAAGTGTGAGTGAAGAGGATATTGTAGTGGATGTATTGCAAGTTTTTCCCTTCATTTGTTGGATTGAATAATAAGGACTGGCTATTTTTGTGTGGACGTATCCCATATTGGGTGAACCACAATAAATTTATGTCTCCATTGTGTTGTTTTTTTTTCTACATTCTATTTTTGTCTTTTAATTCATTAATATTGATTTGTATTCTATATTCTTAACATCATGTTGACAAATAATCAAGGTGTTTATAGTTAATAAAATGTATGCATTTCTATAAATGAAAGGGTGTATTTCAGCCAACCATGTGTTTCCATATAATTAGACTATTCTATAAATTTAATATTTGAATTATCTTAATACTCAGCCCATACTCATTAGGATGCCATAAATTAGCAATTATTGAATACTATAAAACTTAAGTTATGTTGTCAGTAAATGCCTAACTAAACCACGCTATACATTCCATTATCATGCTCAAGAATATTATGTAGTTGTAGTAGTTTTATTAACAAACTTCTTACTATATTAACTCACTTATTTCATACGCAATTTCCAGCCATGTGTCAAACAAGTGCAGCCAGTACTATGTTATCAGGATAATTTTGTCTATATATGTGATCATCATAATTAACAAGAACCTTAAAAAAGCTAGTAAATTACCATTTCCTAAAAAATATTTTTTTTTTTCAATGATAGACTAATTCTAAAGTAAAAATCAATCATAAGGAATGTACATACTTATAAGATGATACAAAATTCAGCAACAGCAAAGTATGAAAGGATCATAATCATCATACAATTTCCACATAAGTTGAGTGTTAAAATTCATGTAATCTAAAAGTATCACACTAAAATAAGAATTTATATCTCTTCACTTAATAAGTGAAATCCAATAAAAATCCATACTAGTGACAATAATAATGTAAATAAGGTTGAGCATACCTTCAGCTAGAACATGTAGAATTAAAATAATTCCCAACATCGCATAAACCCCAAATCATTATAACTGTCGAGTTGTGAAGATAAAAGCTTCACTAATGAGCTAATGTGGAGGTTGTTGGGCTTACACAGTAACTGGCATTGGTCAGAACCAACCGACATCGATTAGGGGTTGACCGGCATCGGTCATCTTCAGACTGACACCAACTTCTGTGCATTTCCAAAATTGTTATTTTTAGGAGAATAGATTTGAGCCTTTGATTTAAGAGGTGGATCTAAAGGTGGCGAATGCATGGCTCATGAACCCTAGTGTTGTAGTATACTATATAGTAGGGTTAGATCCTCATAGCATGTATAATTTAGTAATTGAGTTGATTGTAATTGATTGAGAGAGAGAGAGAGAACTCTTGAGGGAGAATTACTGTACATCTGCAAGGTGTGAGGAGAGAGAGATTTCTTCATTGTATTTCCTTTCAAAAGAGTTTAATACAGATTGGTTGTTTCTTTTATCTCATATTATTTGTTGTTTCTGATTTCTAGTTACTTATTACTTCTGGTTTCAATTCCGTGTTTAGTTGCTTATACAAAAGTAATCTATTATACTCTAAGATCCTAACAACTGGTATCAGAGCCAGGTTAGTGTTTGTTGATTACAAAATTCACTCACAGGGGTTTCTGATTGAGTGGGAGCAAAGCAATGGTAGAAGAAAGTAAACTAAGAATAGAGAAATTCAATGGCAAGAATTATCAATTACGGAGGATGCAGATTGAAGATTATCTGTATCAAAAAGATCTATATTTACCATTGGGTGGGGTTTCAAGGAAGCCCACAGATATGGAAGATGAAGAATGGAATGTTCTTGATAGAAAGGCTCTTGGATCTATAAGGTTGATCCTGGCAGCTTCTGTGTTTTCAAACTTATCACAAGCAAAGACAACGGTAGAGTTAATGGATACTTTGGCAAATTTATATGAAAAACCTTCAGCTTCGAATAAGGTATATCTTATGAATAAATTATTTAATTTTCAAATGCAGGAATGTGGATATGTATCTAGTCATCTTAATGATTTCCATACAATAGTAAATCAGTTAAATTTAGTCAAAATAGTTTTTTATGATGAAATTAAGGCTCTCTTAATCTTATGCTCTTTACCTAAAAGTTGGCATAGTTTGGTAATGGCAGTTAGTAATACTGCATCTACTTCAAATATCTTGAAAGTTGATGATGTTGTTAGTGTAATCTTGAATGAAAAAAATTTGCAGGAAAAGCATAGGGGAAACATCAAGTAATGCTTTAAGTGTTGAAAATAGGGGAAGGCAAAGAGAGAAGGGAAAGCAAGGGAAATCAAGGTCAAAGATGGGAACTAGATCCAAATCCAGAAATGGAAGAATAACCTACTGGAATTGTGGAAAGAAAGGGCATGAAAATAAATATTGTTGGTTGAAGGATAAAAAAGAAAATCAGCATGAAGGTAATAAAGAAGCAAAAGTTGTAGGTATTGTTGCATAGGATGCTCTTATATTTTCTTTGGATAAAAAAGTAGAATCATGGGCTTTAGATTCTGGTGCCTCTTTCCATGCAACCCCAAATAGAGAATTTTTCAATGATTATGTCCATGGAGATTTTGAAAAATTTTATTTAGGGGATGATGAGCCTTGTAAAATTGTTGGCAAAGGAAAAGTGCAGCTGAAATTGCAGAATGGCAACACATGAGTGTTGAAGGATGTCATGCATGTACCCATTCTGAAGAGGAATCTGATTTCTGCAGGAAAGTTGGGTGATGAGGGTTGCACAGTAACTCTCACAGCTAAATCTTGGAAAGTTTCCAAGGGTGAACTTGTATTAGCAAAAGGTAAGAGAGTAGGTACACTTTATCTATCTACTTGTATTACTGATTATTCTCCTTCTATTTTATCTACTTCGGATGTAGATGCAAAGTTATGGCACTATAGGCTTGGTCACATGAGTGAGAAGAGAATGAATGTTCTTAAGTCAAAAGGTAAGCTTTCAGATTTGAAAAGCATAGATCTAGATTTCTGTGAGCATTGTATTTTTGGGAAATAGAAGAAAGTGAGGTTTCTCAAAATTGGGTCAACAAAGAAGAAGCACAAGTTGGAGCTTGTTCACACAGACGTGTGCGGACCAGCTCAGGTAGCTTCTATTGGAGGATCACAGTATTATGTTTCTTTCATTGATGATGCTACAAGAAAGGTATGGGTTTATTGCATAAAGAGAAAATCTGATGTTTTTGACACATTTAAGAAATGGAAAGCTTTGGTTGAGAATGAAACAAGTTTGAGATTGAAGTGCCTTAGATCTGACAATGGTGGTGAGTACTACAGCAATAAATTTGATAAGTACTATTCTATGAGTGGAATACACAGGGAAAGGATGGTTCCAAGGACACCTCAGCAAAATGGAGTTGCTAAAAGGATGAATAGAACAATAATGGAGCATGCACGGAGTATGAGGTTGCATGTTAGTTTGCCCTTACAGTTTTGGGCAGAAGCTGTAGATACTATAGTTTACCTAATTAACAGAGGACCTTCTACTGCACTAGATGATGGAATTCTAGAAGAGGCTTGGATAGGTAAAAAGGTAGATCTTTCATTTCTCAGAGTTTTTAGTTATGAAGCTTTTGTGCACATTGATAAAGAAAATAAAAAGAAGCTGGATGCTAAATCTATGCGGTGCACTTTCATTGGTTATGGTTTTGGAGATTTCAAATTCTGGTTGTGGAATTTAGAAACTAACAAAATTATTGGAATCCGTGATGTAGTTTTCAATGAAAAGGTGATGTATAGTGATCAGCTCAAGAGGCTGAATAATTCTGAGCAAGGCAATCTTGATTTGGAAGAGGTTATGATCCAAAATGAGCTCACAGGTAAAAATCATCACTCACAGGAAAACACAGAGATCAACATCAGTCAGGTGGAAATAAGCATCGATCAGGAAGAATCGACATCGATCAGGTGCAGACCGGCATCGATCAGAGATGACTGGGATCGATCACTGTCAAAATAAAATTTGGGCAGATAGCAAGCTGTAAATGAGTCTCAAACACCCATAAGGAGGTCTGAAAGGGTAAGTAAACCTCCAATTCATTATTCCCCTTCTTTATACTACTTTTTGCTCACTGATGGTGGAGAACTAGAAAGTTTTGATGAGGCAATGCAGGTAGAATCTAGGAAACAGTGGGAGCATGGCATGAATGAGGAAATTGATTCCTTAGAAGAGAACCATACATAGGATTTGGTTGAGTTTCCAGCTGGAAAGAAAGCACTAAAAAATGAATGGGTATACAGGTTAAAGGAAGGAGAGAATGGACAAATGAGACATAAGGCCAGGTTGGTAGTAAAGGTATTTACACAGAAACCAGGTATTGATTTTGGTGAAATTTTTTCTCCTATAGTAAAGATGACTTCTATTTGGACTATATTGTCTTTAGTTGCTATTGAGGATTTGCATCTTGAGCAGCTTGATGTTAAGACAGCATTTCTTCATGGAGATTTGGATGAAGAGATATATATGGATCAGTCGGAAGGTTTTGAGGTCAAAGGTAAGGAGAAACTTGTGTGCAAGTTGAAGAAAAGCTTATATGGTCTTAAGCAAGATCCAAGACAATGGTATCTGAGGTTCGATAGGTTTATGATAGAGCATGGCTTTAGTAAATTTTAATCTGACCATTGTGTTTATTTTAACAGATTGGATAATGGTAGTTATATTATCCTGTTACTATATGTAGATGATATGCTTATTGCAGGTTCACACATGCAAGAAATTACTGAGCTTAAGGTAAAATTAGCTCACACATTTGCCATGAAGGATTTAGGAGCAACAAATAAAATCCTTGGCATGAGTATTAAGAGAGACAGGAAAAATTACAATTTGATTTTGTCTCAAGAGGATTATGTGAATAAGGTTTTGGAGAGGTTCAATATGCAAGATGCAAAACTGGTAAGCACACCTATGGCTAGACACTTCAAGTTGAGCAAAGAATAGTGTCCTAAATCACATGATGACGTTGAGTACATGAGTAGAGTTCCATATGCTTCAACAGTTGGGAGCTTGATGTATGAAATGGTATGTACTAGACTAGATATTGCCCAAGCAGTGGGAGTTGTTAGAAAGTTTATGGCCAATCCAGGAAAGGAACACTGAAAAGTAGTTTAGTGGATTCTCAGATATCTAAGAGGGACCAGCAGTAGGCATTTATGCTATGGAGGGTCAAACACTTCTCTACATGGGTATGTAGATTCGGATATGGCAGGTGACTTGGATGGTAGGAGAAGCACCACAGGATATGTGTTCACTATTGGTGGAACGGTGGTTAGCTGGATTTCAAAGTTATAGAAGGTTGTTGCCTTATCTACTACAGAGGCAGAATACATTGCAGTCATAGAGGCTAGCAAGGAAATGGTTTGGATGTCTTGGTTCATGGAAGAGTTGGGAAAGGAGCAAGAGAGTTGTAGATTATACAGTGATAGTCAAAGTGAAATTCATTTGGCAAAGAATTCAGCCTTTCATTCAAAAACCAAACATATACAGCTTAGGTACCACTTCATTAGACAGGTATTGGAGGATAGACAGTTGAAGCTGGAAAAGATCCATATGGATGAGAACCCTGATGATATGTTAACAAAGCCGGTAACAAAGGAGAAGTTGAATCTTCATTCAACTTTTGTTGGTCTTCAAGATTGAACTTGAAGAGGGAGAAACAAGCTAGAGATGTTTAGAGGATATTGTTGTACAGGTACAAGTGCAGCTATTTATCTCCAATTGGGAGATTGTTGAGTTGTGGAGCTAAAAGCTTCACTAATGAGCTAATGTGGAGGTTGTTGGGCTTACACAGTAACCGGCATCGGTCAAAACCAATCGACATCGGTTAGGGGTCGACCGACATCGATCATCTTCAAACCGACACTGACTTCTATGCGTTTCTAGAATTGTTATTTTTAGGAGAACAGATTTGAGCCTTTGATTTAAGAGGTGGATCTAAGGGTGGCGAATGCATGGCTCATGAACCCTAGTGTTTTAGTATACTATATAGTAGGATTAGATCCTCATAGCATGTACAATTCAGTAATTGAGTTAATTGTAATTGATTGAGAGAGAGAGATAACTCTTGAGGGAGAATTACTGTACATCTGCGAGGTGTGAGGAGAGAGAGATTTCTTCATTGTATTTCCTTCCAGAAGAGTTTAATACAGATTGGTTGTTTCTTGTATCTCCTATTATTTGTTGTTTTTGATTTCTAGTTACTTATTACTTCTGGTTTCAATTCCGTGTTTAGTTGTTTATACAAAAGTAATCAATTGTACTCTAAGATCTTAACAATAACTAATGTTATACAAACCATTATGGCATAATAGAATCAAATAAAACAACACACTCAATAGTGCAACATAACATTATCTAGGGTTATACCTGAGTTTAATTTCATTCCTACACACTAAACAAACAAATTCTACACAAACTTCATGCACAAATCATACTTATGCCCTAGCCATGACATAGGCCCATGTGGGAACAATAAAATATTTCCACATGAGAATATACCCCACTGATTTTTATACATAACTTGAAAATATTAATAAGGGATTCAAAATTTTAATTAGAAAGAGAAAGCATATGCCTAGTAAAACATATACAAGGGTTTTTTTTTATTATTGTTTGACTCTTCCTCATAGTGGTGCCACACCAACATTAGTGGCCTATTAGTGCCTATCTCTCCTCTGTCACCTTATACCTAGATTTCCACTTCTTATCCCTTCCTTCCTTCTTCTCCTCACCCCATCATGGTGGTAGCCAAAATACAAGCTTGAAACTCTACTATTTTCTCCAAGCTCTCCTCACTGCCCCTCTCTCCCTTTATATTCAATGACCAAATGACGGACAATCCAATGTTATCAAATAAAAACCCTAAATAAATTATTTTAACACAATATTAAATTCCAATGTTGCATCAAGATTGTGACCCATCGGGGTCCAAAACATTTTTGCACTAGAAGCCTGTGGCTTAGATAATAAACCCCTTTACCACCACTCACCAAGCTTAAAAATAATTTAAAAAGACCATTATTTCTCATACCAATGCATCAATAAATTTAATGTGATTTTACCAATAACCAATGCATAAGACTTTAAACAAAACACAAATTATTTTATTACACATGCCAAG
>JARHVA010005216.1:82500-152500 GCA_037957365.1 Torreya grandis | reverse complement strand
ATAATTTTGCCATTTAGTGCTATGGATCACTCTTTTCTTCTAATTCATTGGTACACATCATGTACCTTTATTATTTGGTGTTGGAAATATCTTAAATGGGAATACAAATTCAACGCATGTAACATCACCTTCCATTTCCTCTCTAGTCAAATTATGACCTAGTAATATGACTTTCTGACCATTTTGATTAATTGTACACAATTTCCAAAGAATTACACTAAACTTGATTAAACTTACTTAAGATAATTAATCCAATTTAAAATTTTAAGTAATAATTCCATAGATCTTTTTAAATATCTCATTATTGGAAATTGATTTTGAATATCTGCATCACCTAGTGACATCATCTATGGGGTGGCATCCATCAATCCATAAGTGCATAAAATACCAAGATTATGGTTCACCCATGCCTAGTTAATGCCTCCCATGTCTCTTTAATGCTTATTTATCTTGAGGATATTTATGAGTTTAATTCCAAATATTAGTATTATCCATGGTCATGGTTGATCCTAACCAATCTCAAAAATCTATAAATAGAGAGGCCATGGACATGAATAAAAAAGATTAATTTATGTAAAGTTATTATGAAGAATTTTCTCCACAATCCTTTGCAATAGACCATTAAAATTAGTTTCAAGCTTCATTGATAGGCTAATTTAGTGATTTGGAATCATGAGCCTAGGTTTTATGGAGTGTTATTGAGACATTAGAGGAGTTTGCCACCTTTGCTGACAAAGACAAGGATGCTTGATCAAGGGAGAACATGATTTTGAGCCACATGGCTATGGTGAAACCATTTGGGAAGGTAATATGATGTTTAATTTATTTCATTTGTTTCTTTCTATCCTTTGTAATTCCCATAGGAATACATAGGCTTAGTTAGTTAGTTATTTATGCATTTTTTATGATTTATGGACTAATATTTCACTAACTTGCTTTGTAATCCTCTCTACATCTTGGCACACCTAGTGGGATGCATCCCACACATGAAAAAGATCATTATGAAACTTTAAAATCTTCATTGGATCATCCAAACTCTTACAATTTGATTTTCTAACTTTGTTTTGCTATTTTTCTTTGTCATGGGTTTACATAGTAACTGACGTCGGTTAGTAAAACCATCATCAATTGGCATAGCCATCGTCACTCACTATTGGTATAACTGATGTCGATTAGATAACCATCATCGGTTAGTAAGTGTAACCGATTTTGGTTACTATTTTTTTCTTAAAAACACAAACCCGAGAGCTAAATAGGCCATTTTAAAATACTTGGTTTGGGGTCATATGGACTCCATTTTGGATGATTTTTTTTAAAACCATGTGTTTTCTCCTAAATTTTTAGAATTTGACATTAGTTTAGCTTCAAGTTTCATATATTTTTCACAAAAATTTTAAAATCTATTTAAAATGTTTCTAATCTAACATATTTGCTTTTGGGGTGATGTCTTAAGGGTAGATAGGTAACCAACAGACTTGGAACTTGTTAAAATATGCTATTAAGACATCTTTGGCATGATTTTAAAATGAACTAGGAACATTATTTTGGTGCTTAAAGTAACATTTAAGGTGTTTAAATAAGTGTTTTTAGCATTAGTTTTCAAAGTTACAACTAAGACCAAGGGGTCAAATGAACACCACCTCATTTTTTGAATTTGGGCTTAAAAATGAACTCACCTTTCCAAGGTTTTTATATTTACTTAGTTTTTTAAGTTAGATTTTATTTGGTAAAAAGAGGGAGCCACGTGTATTCTCTTCCATTTGTCCCCTTTAGGGAACCCTTGGAATCAAAATCATCATTCCTATTATAAATTTCCTAGTCCAAGGCATAGAAAGAGTGTCATCTAAAGTGCTCCCCAAAAACTTGTCAAAGTTTGGGTGACCTTGAAAATGACCCTAAAGTCTTTCTCTTTTAATCTTTTATTTCATGCAAACTTGGCTTGTGAGGGGGACTTCATTACCTCCCATGAGTTCTTTAGGGAAGCTTTGACCTAAGGTTTTATCTCCTAACATTAACTTTACATACTCCTTTGAAGTTACACACAGGATGTATATGTATTTGGACATCGCACTACACTAAGCAAACAATAGGATGTCTTGGTTGTAAAAAGGACTAGACCTTTTTACAACTAGCCAATGTCGTCATCACCCAATTTCCATGCTTGTCTTTTGCATCATTTGATGTGAAAATAATTATACAATTGATTCCCCTAGAGACGTTTGAAACTTGATAGTTAGTGAACCCCACATTGCCATACCTTTGTTAGGATTTGGATGATTATACTTAGTGTATTTTGGTCATTTATCTTACTTGGTGTTTTTTAGACTAAAACTTGTTTGTTTGTGTATAAACCATATCCGAACCACTTTGTTTATATGTCATTATTTTGTCTAAAGACGCATTGTGTTGGCCATTTTACATCACACTTGTGCCTTGAAAATTTTTAAACTTGTTTATGTGTGTGTCAATTTGAGTTGCGGAGGGTAGTGTTATGCTACCCAAATCATGTTAAAACCATTTTGCCTTTGCATCTTTTTTGAAGCATAACATAGATCACATCATTTGAGCATGCTTACATCATTAGGCTACTCAAATTTATTTCAAAAACTTGTTTACCATTGTATCAAAAACCATTTGTTTTAAACCATGTCATGTATACCATTTGGACCTTGTTTATGTGTCGTTATGTTGTCCACTCTTGTTTATCTTGTTTGGTCCAATCATAGTCTTCAACATTGCATTTTAAATTAACCTTGTCAAGTTTAGATCCAAACATTGATTGATTTCTATTTAGACCTAAATTCATGGGGTTGGTACACAAATCATTTTTTTTGGGTTGCATAGCTTCAGTTAAATGATTACCCAATTTTGAAAACTATTAATTTTTTGTTTTCTCAAGTGCCTATCCTCATCATTTTTTGTGATTTTATTTGGGAAAACATAACCTTTCTTCAAACATTTTAGGTTAGCCATTTGACATTAGGTTATTTTATGCCAAATCTTAGCACAAACTACTTTTGAGATGCAACTTCACCCTTTCAACCAAGGTTGAACCTTTTGTCTTTAAAACATCACTTTTCAGAGTTTGCAAAACTTTAAGTCTTTCTATTTTTGGAGCTTTCTTCATTAAATGTAGATATGTCTAGATACACTTATGGTGTAGTCATGGATAATCCAACTTATGATATAATGGCTGCACAAAATGACTTTTATGACTTTAGTCAAGACCCCTATGGTGATAATATAGATTGCGAGACAAATTTTTATCCACCTCACAAAAATTAATCATGGGAACATAGTCAAGATCAACTTATGATTCAAATCATGAATGGAATGATTGGGTTTATCAAGAAGACTTGGATGCTTTGGCTTGTGTAAGTAATCAAAATCCATAACATATCAAGATCACTATTTTAGGACCTCCTCCTTTGGTTTGTACGAGCAACCAAACTAAGAAGCATCTAGTCATTACCATTTTAAGATCCCCTCCTTTGGTTTGCACAACCAACTAAACTAAGAAGTGTCTAGTCATTACCATTTTAGGATCTCCTCCTTTGATTTTCACAAGAAACCAAACTAAGAAGCATCTAGTTGTTACCATTCTTGGCCCATCACCAGTTTTTGATGAACCTATTGTTGAAGAACCTCCATTTGATGAACCAATTGTTTTTTATCCCTTCTTTAATAGTCTAATCTTTGGAGAGTCCATTATTTAACCACAAACCATTGTTCATGCTAAACCAAATGTTCCCCACTTTAGAAATTTTTGTTGATCTTCAAGCCTAAACAAGAACCATTACCTCTTAAAAAGCCATCTTATGAGGATCAAAATGTGTTCAAAATTAATCTTTTCCAACCAATTGTGAACCAAAACCAAAATGTTATTATTGAAACACCCATTTATGACAAGAGAAACTATGATAAGTTACCTATTTTTCAAGAGCCTCATCTCCTTGACAAGCTAGTCTTAGTAGAGTTATATCTTGATCTTTTCCCACTTGTTGAGGAGTCTCACTTTGATAGACACAATTTTGTCGAGATGTCCCTTGAATGGTTCCCTCTTTTTGAGGGGATTCACGTAGATGAGTTAGTCTATGTTGAACCCTTCCAAGATGAATCAATTTTTATTGAGCCCATTATGCCATTACTTGTCAAAAATTCAGCATTCAACAAAACATTATCAAAACAACCATATCAGATGAAGAATCAATATTAGAGTCAGGTTCCATTTTTGAACTAACATTGGATTTAGCATTAAAAATAGAATCAACATCAGTTATGACATTGGATTCAGAGTCCCTTAATTTAGAATCGGAGTCAGAAATAGATTATAGTATTAGTTGTTATAACATTGGTTACAATTGCCTTGCAGATCAATTTGAATATATTTGTGATCCTCCTATAGATTTTGAGGATGATTAATTTAGCATCGACACAATTTATCCTATTATATTCTATGAGGATTGTGCTACATTTCACCATCCCATTATTACCACCCAACATAGACTTTTATTGACATTCCACCTCCCACAAGTGTCGATCGGGACCAACAGAATCACACTTTATTGAACTGCATCCATGATGACATATCATTTGCCTAATATCAGGGGGACCAAGACCACATTCATTAAAAATAATAATAATCTCCTAGTGAAACCTTTTCAGAGGTGTTAGGGGATAAGCAAAGATCAAACTTAGCATCTTTTAGTGACACCTTTTTGAAGGTGCTAGACGACAGTAAAATTCAAATGTTAACATCTCTTTGTGAAACCTTCTTAGAGGCACTATGGGATGATCAAAACAAATTCATTAGTGAAAACCTCATCGAGGCACCAATAGCTAAGCACAAAAGTTCTTCATTATTTATTGGAGATAATATCAAAGATCAAATCAAAATAGCTTCTAATCTACAACATAATTAGATGGTAGCTACTCTCAAGATCAAGCAACAAAACAATCTGATGGTCCTATTAAGAGCATCTTCAGAGGTATTCGGCCCCACCACAACCAAAATTATGTCAAATCTAGCATCAGTAACATTATGTGTGACTGAAAGTCCTGATATTCATTTATTTCCTATTCATTATACATTCCATTATCACCCACCTATTTATTACGCACTTATCTCATTTATCCTACCATTATTTACCATCACTGGCAACACTTACCTTTATCGAGGTTATAAGGATATCTTGTCTCAATGTTTGAAGGAAGCAGAATCAATGATCTATGAAGATCATGAACATATTATTGAGATCCAAATCAACAATAAATTCTTAATAGATTAGTTGTTCTAAAAGGGTGTTGGATAGCAAATTATATAGCTGATAAATTTTTTTGTCTCACATATTGACTAGGGCATGCATTTCCCTGTCAACAAGAGCAACAAAACCATTTTTCATCTACCATTCACCCATTTTCTATTACCATGCCTCGTCTCTTGGGGACAACCCTATAGACCCTTTTCAGGCATTATTATACCATTGAGATCCATGAACCATGTCATTTGAAATACAATGACTTGAGGCCCTTTAGGACTATGTAGGCAGTGCTCAATTTTTATTAAGGTCAGCTTGGTCACCCCTTTCCCATGATCTCACCATTTTGTGAGCAATTGTTAAGTTTGAACACTCTCACCATTTTACGAGCAACTTAAGCCAACACTCTCACCATTTTGTGAGCAATCTAATCCAGTCATTGCTTGGGGGAAACTTTGTTGCCACCGTGTCCAATTTTCTTCTGATCATTTCATTATACCATTTCTTTACTATTGACCAAGGCTTATTTTTAGTCATCTTGTTTATCCCATTTTGATCTTGGTTCCTTTGGTTCATCTTGCACCTTTTGAGGGGGGGATTCTGATCTAGTTTCAATATTTTTTGAATTTAGTGTTGAAGGATAGTCTATGAACATAGTGTGACATTTGATATGGCAAGTTATCTTTCATCTATAATCTTATTTGGTATCGCTGATTATAACTACCTATGGGCAAATCATTATTATTTTGGTACACTTGATAATAACCACCTTTGGGCAAATCAGTATTATGACATTATTTCCTAATTATAATAGCCTATGGGTAAATTAGGTATAATGCCTTTTTATCATGCATTATCGTATCATCTGGTCATTACTACTATCATTTGTCTTGTCATTCACCCTTATTTGTGAACTTGTTGTGACCTAGTCAATTTTTCATCACCTTTTATGTGGATAGAATTACTGTGAGTTTGGATTATTTTGGCGTTATATAGGCCATGATCGATTCATGTCAAGGTCAACTCAATCCCTCTTATCATATGCTCTCATCGTATTGTGAGTATTTTAAGTTGGTACACTCTCACTGTTTCATGAGCTAGACCATTCTATATCTCTTAACCCTCAATCGAGTTGAGATACTTATAAAATTATAAAAACATTCATAAAACCATTCAAAAAATCAAAAACATTTTGTGTTTATTTGATTGTTGTTTGTTGTCTAGTCTTTTGTTTTCCTATTTGGTCTTGATTCTTTGTTTTATTTTTCCAAGTACATCTTGATGGTCCACATGGATCTTGATTATTTATATCTTAGTCCTATGTCGTTAATATGTTCTTGCCTTTTTTTTTTAAACATTTTTGTTCCTAATTAAGTCTTGATAGATCATATCTTGATTTCAAGTTAGGTTCATTTATGTTTATATTTTTCTTTGTCTTTGCATTTTTGTTTAAATGTAAATCATGTAACTTTGGTTTTGGTCATTATTTTACCATTATCCTTAGTTATAGATATTCACATTTGAACTGGCTCAGCACAATTGGAATCTTATGTCATTCTAAGTCATTTATACTTATGATGCCTAATTTCTTTTGCTATATCAAGCACTTTGTGCTTAGGTCTCAAATTCTAAATGTCAACATCAGCTCTAATAAATGATTCTCAAGAACACTTTGCAAAACTTAGGCTCATGATATGGAATTAGGCATCTAGGTAACATGCATTTTAGCACTCAACTCTATTCTTAGACGTGTATCTCTTCACATACATTGTGAGTTTAATAAATTCTTGGTCCATTTTCATCATTTCTCATTCCATTCTCTCCCAAACTTGGGTGAACTACATTGGCCTAAAGTTCATGTTGGAACATGAGTTCATGGAACTATGTAGGTAGTGTTCAATTTCTATTGAGGTCAGCTTATCTATCTTCATTCTTCTTTTCATCTCTCTCATCACATTGTGCATTCTCATATGTTTGATTTTATATTGCTTTCTAAGCCATTACACCATCGCATGTACATTTGTGAATGCTTGCTTTAACCTATCATTTTGGTTATATCCTTGAGTTATTTTTCTTGTCAATTGCCCATGTTGGGACACAACATCTAAATCATATTTGAATCAAATCAGATCTACAGGGGTAAATCATTATTTATTTTTTATCAATGATCAAGATTCACCCTACTGGGGCAAAACTATCTTATCATAATCAAATATGCTCTACTGGAGTACTTATTATATTATCTTTGGAGACCCCATTCTAATGGTGCTTCCCTTATTAAAGTAGAATTTTCTCTTTTTTCCTCTAATTTCAAGCTCTCCACATTAAATCCCATGATGGCAATATTTTAGTGTGCAACTTGTCTCAGGATTGATCAATGTTGTAAGCGTGCAACTTATACTCTCAAATTGGGTACATTAAAAGTGTTTCCCTTAAATTTATGGATTGTATCTTTCCCATTCCCCCTATCTCTAGGGCATATTATAATTATAATTACATTTTGATCATTGATGGTAATCACATGTGAAAGCATTAATTCATATGGATGTGATATATTCCATGGGTTAACCTCTCACTTTCTCTTTCTTTTCAAGAGTCCATCCTTCTCTTTCATCTTAGTATGTCCTCTCAAGGGGGCATCATGGGTCTATTCCATTTTCTTTTGGACAACTCTTTTATTGGAAAAGATGTTGTTTCACCTAAATGTCTCACTATGCCTTCTCAAGCAGGGGAAAAATGTAGACATCCAATTCTTAACACCATTTATGTTGAAATTATCAATCTTACTCAAATTACACTCAAATGCCTATTTTAGGTCAAAATTCATAAAACACCCTAAATGGTTTGAACATGTCACTTACAAGTGCCAGTTTAGGTCAAAGTATCCATAAATAGGGCAATGCATTTTATGGGTTGGCTAACTTTGATCAAATCATTTCAAGACAAAATGACAATTTTGCCATTTAGTACTATGGATCACTTTTTTCTTATAATTCATTAGTACACATCACGTACCTTTGTTATTTTATGTTGGCAACATCTTAAATGGGAATACAGCTCCAACACATCTAACATCACCTTCCAATTCCTCTCTAGTCAAATTATGGCCTAGTAATATATATTTTTAACCATTTTGATTAATTATGCACCAATTTCCAAATAATTGCACTAAACTTGATTAAACTTACTTAAGCTAATTAATCCAATTTAAGAGCTTAAGTAAGAATTCCATAGATCTTTTTGAATATCTCATTATTGGAAATTGATTTTGAATATCTGCATCACTTGGTGACATCATCTATGGGGTGGCATCCATCAATCCATAAGTGCATAAAATATTAGGATTATGGGTCACCCATACCTAATTAATGCCTCCCATGCCTCTCTAATGCTTATTTATCTTGAGGATATTTATGAGTTTAATTCCAAATATTAGGATTATCCATGGCCACACATCTCAATCTTAAGATGGATGGTCATGGTTGATCCTAACCAATCTCAAAAATCTATAAATAGAGAGGTCATGGACATGAATAAAAAAACTTAATTTATGCAAAGTTATTATGCATAATTGTCTCCACAATCCTTTTTAATAGACCATTAAAATTAGTTACAAGCTTCATTGATAGGCTAGTTTAGTGATTTGGAATCATGAGCCTAGGTTTTATGGAGTGTTCTTGAGACATTAGAGGAATTTTCTACCTTTGTTAACAAATACAAGGATGCTTGATCAAGGGAGAACATGATTTTGAGCCACATGGGTATGGTGAATCCATTTGGGAAGGTAATATGATGTTTTCTTTCTTTCATTTGTTTCTTGCTATCCTTTGTAATTCCCATAGGAATAGATAGGCTTACTTAGTTTTTTATGCATTTTTCATGATTTATGGATTAATGTTTGAATAACTTGATTTGTAATCTTCTCTACATAGGGGATTTTAATACAATTGAATCCTAAATTTATAAAATTGATTACCTGAATATTTTGTCACCCACCTAAAGTGCTAGGTTCACCCATGTTAACCAAGGTGAAATTTGGAATGATGAAGTCAAATTGTTGATTCTAATTGTATGCATAAATATTATAGTCTGGATATACATGTGTGTGTGTGTGTGTGTGTGTGTGTGTGTGTGTGTGTGTGTGTGTGTGTGTGTGTGTGTGTGTGTGTGTGTGTGTGTGTGTGTGTGTGTGTGTGTTGGTTGGGCCATACTATACTAGCAAGTGTTGGATAAAATAATTATAACAAACTATGTTATGGTCTTGTGGAAAACTTGTTATTAATCAAATATTTCAATTATTCACATTGCCGCCCTTGGCCAATTGGCAAATTATGAAATGAATAAATATTGATTTATGAATTTGTCATTCTAATAAGTCATTATTCTTAATGGTTAAGTCATTCACTTACTCTTATTTAATGGATTTGAATGAACTATTAGTGCAAGGACCCTATGGTCAGGGATTTATTAATATAATCTCAACTTGGTAGCACTATTAATGATGGTTTATTATAATAATCGGTGTTTATTTTATATCAGGTAAAAATTCTAAATGGATGAGTCATTGCTTATATAACGGGGTTGTTAAGGATGTTATGTTCATTTTCAACATGTGCATAACTACTTGGTGAGTGTTAAAGGTTCAAGTTGGTAATAAGAATTTGTTTATCTAATATTCATGATATTTCTTTTCGTTATAATGGAGCTATATGTGATATGGCATCATACACCAAGTGAATGACTATGGGTATAATGACCCCCTATGATTATGGATCATGGTGCAATGATCGAATGGGGATAGAACTTGTATTGGTCTTCACTTGTGTGATCATAAAGATTTTATGTTTTAAAGTCTAGCATTGCATCACTTTGGCAGTAGTTTAATGTTAGCTACTCATTAATCTTAAAATATTATAAATATTGCATATGAAAAAGATGGGTATGATGATATCTTGGTCTTATTTTATGACCTACCATACTTATTTTGATACCACCTCACTATCAAACTTGTATGTTTTAAAATGGCCAGTAAGATAACTCACTGTCATACTAAATCTATCCCTTGGTATATAACCTTGGTCATTAAACTAAACTGCTCATTGATTATGATAGTAAGGATACTTGAGGCATGAACAAATATTTATAGCCTCTTGAATCACCAAGCCATAACTACATAATGTGATTAGATACTTAAATAGGTTATAGATCCCTAGGTGGTTTGATATGGAAGATGAGTGCCTTCCATAAGGTTCATAGGATATTAGTGTGGACCCACATAGTAATACCCCTTGAATGGTATATCATTCTCTAGGTGACTTTTTATTTATGGTACCCTCTAGAGATGTTCATACTTACGTAAGTGTATATATGACCCAACCCATTTATGGTTTGTTTACTCATCTTATGCAGACCCATGTTGATGTGTCATGCATTGTAAACTTGCATAGTGGGCTCTGCATGTAGTTTTATTACATACTCTATTAGCAATTCTAAAATATATATATGGGGTTGTTTCATTTGGAATCAGAGCCTATGTTATGATTATTATTGAGAATAATGTTTAATTATCTCACTCCCTGGAAGTCAAGATCAATGTTAATTCATTTTACAACTGAATTATGTTGTACTTACTATTGGGTTCTTACTAGTTGTTGCTCTGAGAGATGTTTTAAAATGGTAATATGTATGAAATATTATTCTATGATTCTCAATAATAAGGATATAATCAAATATGGTGGTACTCGTGTTAAGCAAATCTGAGACATGGGTGGCTTGATAAGCAAGGAAAGGTCCTAAATGGGGCTTTAATAGTTTGATAATCCATTTGAGGTATGATTGGAAAACCAAAACATGGGTTGAATAATATCGAGAATGTTTTCTTAAGATTTTGTCCAATATGGGATTAGTTAAGCAAACAAACATGGGCTGAAAGTGAGGGTTTTGATTGTGGTTGACCCAAGTGTCAAGGAGCTCAAGAAGTTCCCACCACCTACTTATATGGGTGAAAAATATGATGATACAACTGATGTATGAATGTGTTTACACACGAGTATATCAACTTACAAGGTATGATAACTAATGTGAATAAGTTGATGTTGTTGTATAACACTAGAATGATGGAAGTCTGATTTTATGAGATGGTCATTGCTATCTACCTTGGCCTTGGTTAGATTAACCCTTCCCAATATTAGTTGCATTTGAGAAAGATCCACTTATTGACCATTAACTTATATGGGTGAGTCAATGGGAGATAAGTGATAAAGGTTTCATTCTTAGAATAAAGGGAAATAGTGTATGATATCTTTTGATGGGTTCTATGGTCAAACCATCACTAGACCCTTGGAAAATTATTACCTAGGTAAAACCAAAAGTTTAACTCAAACCTAAAGGGCTAGATTGTGTATGAGGAGTTAGTCTACTTGGGTAAAACAGTTGAGCTTGTGCTCTCCACTATTGAGGGAATGTCTTGAACCATTAAGGAGTTGTGTATCATGAATATTTTTGATAACTAGTATTGGTCTTATATATAATATTGTTATATTTTATTATTTAGTAAACTGAATATGTAGTTTAAATTGTTGAAAAGAGTACAAATGCTGGAATTATGGAAATAGCATGCCACTTTTAAGATGAATGGTTGTAAGTGGAATAAGGAAGTCTTCTCAAGTTTAAATTGCTCTTGGTTGAACAAGGTTGTCCAAAGGCAAGTCTACCTTCAAGAGACATGATAGTAAACCTTGGTGAAGGTGATTTTAAGCTATTATGTATATGTAACTATTTTTGTTCGTAACTACGTATATATCAGTTTAGTTGACTAAACTATGCCATGATGAGATCTGAAATATAAATAGCCTTTTAAGGCATTGTTAGACTCTCTATAGTTGGGTAGAAATATCAGGGAGTTGCTTCTTACATCTTTTATTGGTCTTAATATAACTTGTTGTGGACAAACTAAGAATTTTATATAGTTTTAATTTATTGACAGCTGGGCCAAGAAATTGTAAGTTCTTATTTGCCTTATGTGTTACTATGCATGATTGGTTGCAGCAATACAAAAAAATTAAGTATTATGTCTAATGCTTGGTAAAAACTATTTTATCCCAAGTAATGGACTTATAAGCAATTTTTTTTTTTTTTTAGTTTAAAAACTCTGATATGGTTGGCTGATTGTAACCAATATAACCTGAAAGCAAATAAGTATTATGTATCATAATACTATTGGTGTTGAAAATTTATGCATTTTAGTTGAATTGAAGCTCAATTTCATTATGAGCAATTGGTCTCCTTTGAGTTGAATGAATAGGCATGTGGTTTCATCACTATAAAAGGCTAGAATCTATTAAATGTTTGGATATGTTTTGATTCCATGATGTTGTTTATTTTAATCATGGGTATGTTTTAATCCCATAAGGAGACTATGATATTTTTGGATATAGTTTATGTCTATGAGGATGTTTAATTGATTTTGGGTTGAGTTTTGGAATTCATGAGGATGTTATGATGATCATGGACCTATTTTACATCCATGAGGAGGTCTTTTGTGATTGCAACCATATTTAATGGTTGTGGGAAAATATAATTTAGATGATGATGATGATATGATATTCACCTAGAGCCTTGGCTAAGTTTTTCATTTCTCAAGATTATGTTACATTGAAGTAAGCATTGCTACTCAATATTTGACTTGTTGAATTAAATTAATTGGAAAGATAATGATAGAGCTTGTTTTTGGAGTCAAGTAACCATGATTAGTGATTATTGATAGCTTGCATGGGTGAGCCATCATATGATGATGAGATATAATACTCTTGGGAGGTCCAAGGATGTAACTTAAGCCTGGAGGGCCTAGTGGGGAAATGTAACTTACTTACTTGGGCAAGTGAGGAAGTTTTGGGGATCTCTCATTATTAGCAGGTATCGTGAGCCCTCTAATCCATGAAGTATGAACATTGTTAGTAACTTCCTAAGACTCATGGATATAGATTTAAGGGATTTATTGGAACACACCCTTCCTTGAAATAAGGTGTTGGTGAACTTGATATCCCTAAAATATATTATGATGTTATATGATGGATATTTTATGTCATCTAGGATGACATGTGGACATCGGGTGGACCAATGAGAATCATGGACCCTTGTGCATCACTTACTAGTGTGTTTAATTTGTGTGCTATGAAATACCTTAGCATAAATGACCAAACCCTTGGATCAACATGTGTGTCATATTATTGTGGTTTCTTCAGTGCATGTGAAACTATTGTGTGTTGTGTAAACATTCTACATTTTGTTGATTATCTTGAATCATGTAAAATTGTGACTCTTTATTTTATGTGAAGGTAGTTAACCTATGAACTTCCACAATTACTCTTTGATATCAGCATTTTTATATATATGATTTGATGATTTAATGTGATCATAAACCACTTGTGATGTAGTTACCTTTTCAAAATCAGCCTCTATTAACTTAAATATGCCAAGGTATAGTGAATGTATTGTGTAGTGTGATCCCGCATCACTGCTCTAGCATTGAAAATTGATGCAATTATGAGGTTTAGTGTGAAGACACACTATATCCATGATGATTAGACCTGTTATGGGCTAGGTAATGGAGTCTCACATAAGCTGAAAACCCACTTCTCCTCTTTGCATGAAGTAGCCAACTAATTCATTCAAGTTGAGTACCATGAGTACCATAAGTTGGTCATAGGACCTTCATGCATAATGGTCACTTTGTGGATTGAGTGCTCCTTTAACTACCTCTTTGAGGTTGTTATAAAAATAACCTTGTGAAATTCATTATTGTATCCTTGTGAAACACTAATTGGTCTTAAAAATTGGACATTTATGTAATAATAATAATATTAAACTTGCTGAAATACAAACATGTACTAGCGTGTAAAATCAAGAATGTTATGAATGAGGTAATGGTTGAATTACCTAAAAATAATGTTCTATAATGAATGTTCCATAAAACAGATTTGTTGAACAAGTTAATGATATGAAAGTATATGCTTGGCTGAAATACACCTTCTATCAATATTAACTCATTCTTTTTGTTAATTATACACATTGACTATTTGTCAACGTGATCTTTTTTTCATGAAACAAATCTATGAGCTACCCACTATACCTTATCTGGTAATTATAGAGGTGATCACAAGCTGTGATGTTACTCATTGATCATATTAAGGCATTCATGTTTAATAAATTGAAACAACATGAGATTACATAAGTATGAAACTATCATAATATTTAAGGCCTTAAGGAGTAAGACAAATCTAGTTATATTTCAATTTAATAATGGGTGACATTTGAGTTTTAAATAAAATAGGAAATAGTGTAATGATCTTTAGCCAAAGAGGAGGTTAATTACCCTCAACTGGTAGCACCAGTTTAGTTGTCTTTAACGCTCTAGCTTTCACTCTTTTTCTATGATTGTATTCCCTTATTGATAGTAATAATTTTTCTCTATGCTTTGGAACCCTTGAATGATTCTAAATGTGTTTTGATTAACTTGTTGGTTGTTGATTTTATGATCAGCATCTTTGACAGCATACATGTTATGCATTTTGACTATTTTATCCTATCATGGCTATTATACTCAATGTGAGAGAAAAAAATTGATCTAAAGCAATAGATCATTTATGATTAGAGATAAAGTGAATGCTCCTAGCTATTGTAAACCATTTTTAGGCATGTTGAATGCATTGTTAACATTATTTTATGGAATATATATTGATTTTACAATACCCTGCTTGTCTTGGGGATTTATATAATAGTTTCATTGATGATTTATCCTTTTTGAAAAGGAAAATGTTATCATAGCAATAAATGTGAGGCTGCCTAATTTATTTAATGTGAAATTAAATTAATTTGAATTTTTGCTCATTTTGTACTTGATTCATTAATATAGAGTTTGACTTTCTGAATCTTTACTAGAAGGAATTTCACATTGCCAGCGTTATGCTGACACATTTATTACACACTTTTATAGTGCAGGGGATTTTAATACAGTTGGATCCTCCTTTTATGAAATTGATTGCCTGAATATTTTATTACCTGCCTAAAGTGTTGGGTTCACCCATGCTAATCAAGGTGGAATTTGGAATGATGAAGTCAAATTGTTGATTCTATTTGTATGTATAAATGTTATATTTTGGATTATTTTTGAAGGGTTGTCATGTTCTAAATGTAGTACTTGTGTGGTGGTATTAATTGTTTTCTTGTGGATTGGGCCACTAGCTTATAATTATGTTAGAACGTCAGTTATTAGTGGATTGTTCCAATACTGTAATAGTCTTAACCATTTTTTATTAAGACTTGGAATGGTGTATTATTGTATTTAAATAATAATCCTACATTTCCTACAGTATTTCATATTGTACTCTTATGAAATAAATCTTCTGATCACTCTTTCAATATGTGAACTGGTAATGGAACCTCCTTGTTTTAAAAGAAGGGCATCCTGGGTAGCTAGAATTAAAGATTATCTATAATCCATGGCTATAGGTGTATTCGTATGACTAATATTATGATTAGCCTCTGACTATTGGACCATGTTGTGAGAGATGTTTATGTTTTTCTCCCCTATTGGTTAGTTATGATGTACATGAGGTATTCTTTTTATACCTATTTTAACGATCTTAATTTTGTCTACACTTATTACTCAAGCAATTAAGTGTGGAGGCTAATTTTACTCATATATATATATATATATATATATATATATATATATATATATATATATATAATGCACTATATTATAGTCTTGTGGAAAACTTGTTATTAATCAAATATTGCAATTATTCACATTGTTGCCCTTAGTCAATTGGCAAATTAAGAAATGAATAAATTATTGATTTGTGACTTTGTCATTCTAATAAATCATTATTATTAATGGTTTAATCATTTACTTGTTCTTATTTAATGGAGTTGAATGAACTATTAGTGCAAGGACCCTATGGTCAGGTATTTATTAATATAATCCTGACTTGGTAGTACCATTAATGATGGTCCATTATAACAATTGGTTTTTATTTGATATCGAGTAACAATACCAAACAGATGAGTCCTTGCTTTCATAATGGGGTTGTTAAGGAGGTTATGTTCATTATTAGCATGTACATTATTGCTTGTTGAGTGCTAAAGGTTCATGTTGGCAATAGGAATGTGGTTATCTAATCTCCACAATAATTGTTTTCCTTATGATGGAGCTATATGTGATATGGTAGCATACACCAAGTGAAGGACTATGGGAATAATGACCCCCTAGGATTATGGATCATGGTGCAATGATCTAATGGGAATAGAACCCAAACTGGTCTTTGCTTGTGTGATCATAAAGTTTTTATGTTTTAAAGTTTTATGTTGCATCACCTTGGTAGAGGTTTAATGTTAGCTACTCATTGATCTTAAAATATTGTAAAGCTTGCATAAGCAAAATCTAGGTATGATGATATCTTGGTCTTGTTTTATGACCTACCATACTTATTTTGGTACCACCTCACAATTAGACTTGTATGTTTTAAAATGGCTAGTAAGATAACTCACTACCATGCTAAATCTATTAATTGGACTTTAATCTTGGTCATTGAACTAAACTACACACCAATTATGACAGTAAGGATACTTGAGGCATTCCATGAATGAATCTTTCTAACCTCTTGAATCACCAAGCCATAATTGCATAGGGTGATTGGATACTTAAATAGGGTTATGGATCCCTAGGTGGTTTGATAGGGAAGATGAGTGCCTTCCATAAGGTTTGTAGGCTATTAGTGTGGACCCACACAGTAATACCCCTTGAACGATATATCATCCTCTAGGAAATTTTTTCTCTATGGCACCCTATTGAGATGCTCATCCTTACGCAAGTGTTTACATAACACAACCTATTTATCGGTTGTTTACTCATCTTATGTAGACCCGTGTTGATGCGTCATGCATTGTAAAGTTGTGTAATGGGCTCTGCACATAGTTATGTTACATACTCTGTTAGGAATTCCTGATTTTCTGGGGGGAGTGAGTATTCTAAAGAGCTGTGTGACCCATCTTCTGGTATTTTCTTTATTGTTCACTTTCTTATTTCTATTTGAAATATATATATATATATATAACTAGTAAAATTATAATTATTATGTCTATTAATATTAAATCTAGATTATTTAGATTTAATATACATATCTAAATTAATAAAATAAATTTATTAATGATAGAAGTCTAAATATAGACAAATCAAAGATTTTATATAAATTTATAATTAATTATCATAAATATCACTATATTTTATTCATAATGTAAAAAATCTTAAAAACACTGATAAAAATTAAGCAGGAAATGACATACAATTTTATTTTTTATTTCTTTAATTTTTTTTGTGTTTACTTTTTTTTTAGTTCTTTTCAATTTTTTTCTTTCTAATGAAATTTCAAATAAACACAAAATAAATATGTAGATATAAATAATATTAAATATAAACCTAATATAAAAATATCATATAATTTATAATAAAAGTAAATAGTTATAATACATACATATTTACTATAGTTAATTTTATATATTATGGTTAATTTTATCTTTATATTGTGTTAATAAATCTTTAATTATTATATCTATTCTTTTAAGATTTAAATTTATTGATAAAATAAATTTATTAATAATAATTTTTTTTTTTTTAATAAAAAGGGTAAAAATATATTAATATTATTAATAATAAAATTTAAATATAAATAAATTAAATATTTATATCAAGACAATTATATAATAAAAAATAATAATTTATGAAATAAAATATATTTTTAAAATATAAGCAAACTAAATATATAAATAAAAGTGTTAGATAAAAAAATTATTTTCTAAATAAAAGTTAATTTTTAAAACATAAAATTTAAATATTAAAAACAAAATTGTATAAATTATTTTTTTCTAAACTTAAAATGTTAATTTTTTCTAGTTAATTTTTTTTTAATAAGAATTTAAAATATTAAAAAAAAATTATAAACACAATATATATAATTAATTATGTGAAATCAAATTTATTTTAAGGTTTAATAAAATCTATAATATATTTTATATTTAATTAAACTTTTTAACAATTTAAGACATATTATTTTTAGTTATGAAATTAAAAATTTATTAATAAATATATTTTTATGAATATTAATTTTAAATTAATATGTAATATTTAATTTATATTTATAAAAATATTTAATTTTAAAAATTTAACTATTACGATCAATTCAATGTGTACCATAAATATTTTTAGAATAAAAAATCTATTTATAAAAAAATTATGTAAATAATAAATTAATAAAATATATACAATTTTTATAAAATAAAATGAATTAAAAAATAATACGAAAATAAATTTAAAATAAGAGAAAATCTAAAATAAAATAACTATCCATTTATTTAATTTAAATATTTCAATATTAACATTAATATAGAAATCTATTAATAAGAATACATTTAAAATATTTAATGGAAGGAATTTAAGATTATATCCATATATTTGTTTATAGATTTTTTTAAACATATTAAAAAACAAGTCATGCATGAAAATATATTGGAAAATAAAAGAATGAATAGATTTGTTAAAGTGTATTTTTTTAAACATATTAAAAAGCAACTCATGCATGAAAAGATATGGAAAAATAAAAGAATGAATATATTTGTTAAATTGTATTTTTTAAACATATTAAAAAGCAACTCATGCATGTAAATATATTGAAAAACAAAAGAATGAATATATTTATTAAAGTGTATTTTTTTAAAACATATTAAAAAGCAACTCATGCATGAAAATATATTGAAAAATAAAAGAATGAATAGATTTGTTAAATTGTATTTTTTTTAAACATATTAAAAAGCAATTCATGCATGAAAATATATTGAAAAATAAAAGATTGAATAGATTATATTGATAGATTATATTTTGCTTCTTTTTTTAATAATAGTTTCAAATATAAATAAGATAGAACACAATCTATTGTAGAGCATCAAGGTTTTCTATTAAGGGGTGTGGCTAATTATTATATATTGTCTGAGTGAAGTGGATATGGAGGATATACCAGAAGAAATGGTTATAGAAATCCTTCATAGAGTTCCTTATAAATTTCATCATAATTTGAAGCTAGTATGCAAAACATGGAACTCTCTGGTAAAGAGCTACAATTTGTACAAAGAAAGGATCAAACATGAGATGACGCAAGAGTATATATGCATGGTTGAAACACACTATAAGGAAAACTGTGAATCATACAATGTAGTAACATTGTACAACCCTGCAGAAAACAAATGGCAAATCCTCCCTCCCATGCCTCATATATATGAATTTTCAATTTTTTCTCGTTGCATTGCTTTCAATAACGAAATAATTTTAATAGGGATAATGAGGCTAGATAAAGTGTTGGGTCAGAGGAGGGGCACTGTTATGATTTATAACTTTTCCGATTCGACCTAGCGGAATGGCAAAAGCATGCTTGCTTTTCCATTTAGTTTTGCATGTGCAGCTCGTGATGGAGAAATTTACACAGGTGGAGGAACCAGATCGAGAGGATTAGAAGTGGATACTGCAGCTGTTTATAAGGTAGCTGAAAATAGATGGAAGTGTCTTCCTCGTATGCCCAACAAGGGGGGGTTGTGTCGCTGGGCTTTTATTCATGGAAAGTTTTGTGTTTTTACTTATACTTATGAAAGTGCACAACTATTCGATCCAAACATAGGGCTATGGACAACATTAGAGAATATGTGGACGCATACATGGGACCCTTTATCTTTGGCAGTTGGGGATCAATGTTTATATTCCTTACAAGAAACGGGGGTTATGAAATATGATGAGGAGAATGGTCATGATCGTAGATGGAGCTTATTAGGTCGTCTTCCTACACAACTAATATATCACAGAGGTGCAATTTTGATGAATGGAAATAAAATATTTGTATGTGGAAGCACTCTTAATGAACCCATGCATACAATTTATTATATGTATGAACCCCCACTCAATAGAGGGCATAATTCAGAGAGGTGGAGTTCCATTCAAAGACCCAATAATATGTTTTTTCGAGGAAGTGTTCATACAATTGTTACTGTAAAACTTTAAATCAGAGATAATATTTTATATTGAAACCTTTGAATCATGCAAATTTTATATTGTATAAGTTTTTTTTTATCAACTATATCTCCGAATATTATCTTTATATATTAATTTCAATTGTATTTTAAAAAGATTTATAGTTATTTTTAAATGATTTTTTTTTTTTTTGAAAATAGTAATTTCTTTTGTTTTTAGACAATTGTTTGTAATTTAATTTTAAATAAATTAAAATTATATAATATAAAAAATTATTATAGAATAGTCACACATATTGGCCTTTGGCCAAAAATAAAGGAACGATGCAGGGTCTAGGGTTTCAGAACACTCTTTGTCAACGATGGACGGAACAGTGACAAGCCTGGGTATGGATGGTCTGAAGGCAAGTACGCCATACAAAGAGAAGAAGGCGGTAGAGCCGCAGATGAAAGGAGGAACTGGCAGATGTGGTGGAGGGGTCGCCTATGGCGGCAGGAATCTTTCTGATGGTCTGAATGTTTCGAGGGGCAAGGACCTGTGTGTTCTTGAGATAGGAGATGGTTGGAGGCAGAGAAAGGAAGGACAAAGGTTGGAATGACTGCAGGGAAGAAACCCTAGGGACCAGAGAACAAGATACCAGATAATGGTCTGTTCTCTCCAAGGGAAAACCTTTAAACCCTTGATCATATGACATGGCGAGACTCATGGTTGGTAAAAAATAATTATTTATTTTTATATTGCATGAAAATGGCAATCCAGCTGACTGGAGTTAAAGTGGAAAACAATAAGGGTAGGTTTATTGTGTAAATTAGAATACTAATTGCATATTACAATTGTTAAAAAATTCATTGGTAAATGTATGAATATATATTTATATTATAATATATCAGTCAATGATTATGTATACAACTATAGTTTGCTTATGATAAAATGATAAGCAAGATCATGGTTTAGATATGTATTTGTTGTGTATAAGTATATATATAGTTGGATATGATTGTTTCATTTATGATAGGATTAACATAAATCTCATAATTTGTTCTTGAGATATGAGATGAGAAAGAGAGAAAATATAGATCAAGATCTTTATTATTACGGTTTGACTTGTAATATTTTCCATGAAGAAAATTTGGAGTGAGAAATCAATAATTTAACTAAGAGGAATAGTTATAAATGTTAAAAACACTATCACAAATTTCAAATAAAAAATTATGAGGAACAACCATGTTTAAAATAATAAAAAAGGTCTTTTTAGTATTCTTTCTTAAATTGAGGGCAAAGATTTAAAAAATTATATGGCACTAAAACATTTAAAATAAATCTTTACTGGAGAATAAGTTAAGGTACTATATTCTTATAAAGATCAAATAAAACTTAGAAAAAAGTGGTGTTTATTGAATTGATTTCTATTGTGCAATATTTTACATTGACGAAACAAGTAGGTCCATTAATACAAGGGTAAAGAAACATTGTGAAAATATCCACATTCACATTATAGATGCCAAACCATATAGGGGTTACTAACATCAAGAATTTAACTATGATTTTAAAGAGGAATAGTTATAAATGTCAAAAAACCGGTCAAAAATTTCAAATAAAAAATTATGAAGGCCAACCATGTTTAAAATAACAAAAAGGGTCTTTTTAGTATCCTTTCTTAAATCGAGGGTAAAGATTTAAAATATTATATGGCACTAAAACATTTAAAATAAATCTTTAGTGGAGAATAAGTTAAGGTTATATATTCTTATAAATATCAAATAAAACATAGCAAAAAGTGGTGTTTATTAGATTGATTTCTATTGTGTGATACTTTACATTGACGAAACAAGTAGGTCCATTAATACAAGCGTAAAGAAACATTGTGAAAATATCCACATTCACATTATATACGCCAAGTAAACCATATAGGGGGTCACTAACATGTAATCAACATTTATATTCTAATGCATGATTCACAAACAAAGATTTATTTTTAATCCTAATTTCATTTAAATTTATAAATATTTGGGTCCCTTGCCATATAAATATATAGGACTTAGTCGACACTTGATCCATCGATTGAGACCCTATAGTTTTATCTGGGAAGAGAAACCCTATATAGTTAGATGGTGATGGACTACTATCTGCCTCTATCTATAGAATGGGGGGTAGTGGCCCATATAGATAGAGGCATGGGAACTTAGCACTCACGATGCTTCAAAAAAATAATTATGTTTTCAATAATAATAAATATTACAGGTAAATGCACTAAGTTAGTGGGCCAAATCGTGGACATTTTTACAAATTGGTGAGAAATGTGTATGTATTATTGACATACCATGTATATGTTATGTTTATGTAGGCTTGGTGGCCATCAATCCTAGAATGTGTATGCATTCCTTACACATAAAAATGCATACATAATACAACGCATATGCATTTTGAATGCATTCTATTAAAAATTAAAAAAACTTGTTTCATTCCTCATTTTGTTCATTCTTTCTTGTCCACAACACAAATTGCAATCACGTTTTGACCTATCATTGCCAAGAGGAGACAAATTGACCACTACACACCACACTAATTTGAGCTTGTGTCAATAAATTGAAAATGTTGTGACAGAGGTGAGGTTGGTAAACTAAATTCATGTAATTTAACACAAAATTTTCTAATTAACTTAGGTTGCATTTTTTTTGTTAAAATAACTTATTTTTATGTTTATGTAGCCCGTTCAAGTGCAAGACAAAACCCTCCTAACCCTTCCAACCCTCATAGTCGTCCTAACCCTCATATCCCTCCTACAATTCCACAAGACCTTCACATAGTTAGGAGGATTTAACTATGCATATAGTTAAAAATAAACTACAAATTAGATATATAATTAAGATAATGAGAGACCCATGTTTGACCAACATCCATTGTACTTCATTGGCAAATAATTTAGAGTCATTACTAGGCCAAATTGACTCGATAACATGTCAAATTCGCAGATGGACATCTTATAGAGAGATGTATGTCTTAATATGTTGACAAATTGTAAGCACGTGTTGTGAAGGATAAAAAATAGAAAAGACCAAAGTTGTGTATTATTCATTGATCCTTTAACCAACGCACCACCTCCATTGTCATGCAAACGGTTCTAAATTTGATAAGATGAAGATGGAGAAAACATTAGCAAATATTTGTTTTTGACTTCAAAATATATTGAGATATAGTTATAGGTATAAGAGAATAAATATACAGACATTATGAAATAAAACATCAAGAAAAATAACTGTGCAATAAAACATTGAAGCGCCTTCATTGTGCAAAAAATAAATTTGAAATTTTTTTGTAAGTATTTAGTTTAAGTTTGAAAACTATAACAATGAAGAGCATGTAATAGTCGCCCCAAAAATGTATAATGAAGGTAGACATGCTATTGTTCCCAAGCTTAAAATAAAGATTTAACATCTTAATATAGTATTTACAGACATTTTCTTTTACGTATATACTTAACAAGTTCTGTTATACAATCATTATTTTAACTAAACAATATGATTAAATTTCCCAACATTAATAATACTTATTATTCTAATTCGTAAATTTTTAATTGTAATAGCTTCCAAGAACAAATACGTATAATTAATAGCATTAATATTTTAAACTAAGAACATATATCCATAATGAAATAACTAATGGATGACATATGATGTTCCTACAGCGTTAAAACAATAAATTAAATGACTTGCCCATGTGTGGTAATATGAAATAAAACATATTTTCAAAGATATAAAAAAGATTAAATATATAAATAAAAGTGTTAATAGAAAAATATTTTTAAAATAAAATTTAGCTTTTAAAACATAAAAATTATATATTAAAAATAAAATTGTATACATTATTTTTTCTAAAATTAAAATGTTGAGTTTTCCAATATTTTTTAATAAAAATTTAAAATCTATAATATATTATATATTTAATTATAGTTTTTAAGAATTTAAGACACTTTATTTTTAATTATGAAATTAATTATTTTTAATATATGAATATTAATTTTAAATTAATATATGTAATATTTAAATTATATTTCTAAAAAAAATTAATTTTAAAAATTTAAAATAAATTATTAATTTGTTAAATTTTATGATAAATTTAATATATACTTTGATTTTTTTTGGAATAAATAATATATTCATAAAAATATTATTTAAATAATAAATTAATAAAATATATATAATTTTTATAAAATAAAATGACGAGTCTGGTCCCTTGATCATCATATTCTCATGTTAAAGCCTTGGTATCCTGAGTTTAACCAAGCGATTGAATTTTTCAGTATCTGACCAGTGTGGCTCTGACTTCCTTACCTTCCTTTGCATTTTTGGACCGAGGACAGTCTTAATGTGATTGGGAATGCTCCAGGAAGACTATTAGCTATTGATGAATCTACGACATAATACCTCCATCCTACCTCTGCAAAGATCCTTGATAATATTAATGTGGACTCTCAACTTCCAGCAAACTTAGAGTTGATTATTAACAATTGGATTTAGATACAAATTGTAGACTACGAAGGGATAGCTTTCCTATGTAGGCGTTGTTTTGATATAGGACATTTGGCTGATTTATGCACGTTAGGCAGGGGAAAAAATAAGGTTTTTCATGGGCAAAAAATGCTAACAGGGATCTCGTGAGAGTAGAAGCGGAAAATTTTGAGGAACCTAAATAAATGTTTTCAAAGAAAGAAGAATTAACGGATACGAATGTAGAGGTAGTAAACCAGTTGGTTGGAGATTCGATAGAAAATAAATCTTTAGATGTAGAAAAAGAGAAAGATTCAAAAATGGTTTTGGAGCAAACTGTTGAAGTGGGAGACAAGGATGAATTTATACAAGCAGGACTTCCACAAGATATAAATGGTCCTAATTTGATAAACTCAAGATTAAAATATAACATTTTGGATGAGAAAGATTCTGATCTGATTTTGCATAATCTTAAAGAGGATTTTAAAAATATTCTCTCCTAAAAGTTTAAAGGATAACAGAGGTTGGATCAAAGATCAAAGAAAGAAGAAAAAAAGTGAATGCCCAATCGTCTAGTGTATCTCGAGAGAGGTCCTTGCAGATACCCTCTAGAAGGAGGAGGCAAGGCCTAAAAGGTTCGGGCTCATCTGGGTTAGCTCTTGGTTTTTATATATGTTTTTTGAAGAGTTGGTTTTATCTACATGATTTATGGGTTTTTGCCTTTAAACCCTCGTATTTTGGTTGTTTTTGTGTTGGATGTAATCCCTCATCTTGGTTTAGATGTTTTTGTCAGACTTATAGTGCTATGTCAATTTTTAGAACCTATATGATTGTTTGTCTTCTAAGATATGGGTCCTTAATCTAAAAAAACCTCCCCCTTACCCTTAATAAAAAAATAGATTGTATGGATAAATTTTATCTTGAAATATGATTCTCTTGATATTTATATATGTTTTGCTAGTAAATCTATAATTACTATATTTATTATTAGATCAAAATTATTTAGATTTAGATCTAAATTATATTTAGATTTAATATACATATTTAAATAAATAAGATAAATTTATTCATGATAGAAGCCTAAATATAGATAAAATTACATATTTTATGTAAATTTATAATTAATTTTTTAATTTGATATGGTAAAATCTAGGTTTTACAGGGACTTAGAACCATGAGAGTGCATTACAACAGTTTTAATAGGGAAACCAGGGTCGAGAGGACAAAAATAGAAAAATTGGTACTTAGAACGAAAATAGGGAACAAAAAAATAAAACTGATCTAAGAGAAAGGTCCCTCTTAAGTGTCTTTAGCAACAATAGTGTCCTTCATTGTGATGATGGGTTTGTATTTTAAAACCTTGGAACAAGTATGGTTCCCAAGGTCTTCAGCAACTTCCTTGGGAAAACCATTCTGGGTCGCTACCTGCAAAGCAGTCTGTTTAGGGTCGGGTCGCTACCTGCAAAGCAGTCTGTTTAGGGGGGACCCCAGGGGGGATTTTAGGACCTTGGGAGATTTCAAAATAGAGGTTTGGAGAGGGGAGGGCGGTTGGCACTGAGTAGAGTGGACAAATGTCTGGATAGTAGCCTCAACCATCTAGTGAATTTCATTTCAGTGGATAAGCTTACCCAGGCCAAACCCTCCCTATTGAACCCTCAAGTTGAAATTTTCCAGCAATTGTTTGTTCTTTTTCAATTCCTTTGTCACTATGGCCTTACCTTTCCAAGTTGATGTCGCAGGAGTCCCAAGTTCAATGGATTTAAGTTAGGGGATATACAACATGTAAATTTATAATTAATTATTATAAATATCAATATATTTTATTTATAATATAAAAAATCATAAAAACTCAAACAAAAGTTAAATAAAAAATGATATATATATATATATATATATATATATATATATATAATTAATTTTCTTGTATTTTACTTTTTCCAATTCTTTTATATTTTTTTTTTCAGTAAAATTTCAAATAAACACAAAGTAGATATGTAAGTATAAATAATATTAAATATAAATTGAATATAAGAATATCATATCATTCATGGTAAAATAAATATTTATCATATATGAATATCTACTTTGATTAATTTTATATATCATGGTTAACTATATCTATATATATTATTAATAAATCTAAAATTATTATATCTAAAATTATTTAGATTTAAATTTATTAATAAAAAAAATTTATTAATAGGAAAATTTAAATATAAATAAGTTAAATATTTTATAACTTCACAATTATATAATCAAAATTTCCTTAATATTTAATAAAATACAAAATAAATTATTTATGAAATAAAACATATTTTTAAAATATAATAAAAATAAATATATAAATAAAAATGTTAATAAGAAAATATTTTTTAAATAAAAATTATTTTTTAAAATATAAAATTTAAATATAAAAAATAAATTTGTCTAGGTTATTTTTTTAAAAAAAATTAAAGCGTTGAATTTTTCTAATTAAATTTTTTTAATTAAAATTTAAAATATTAAAAAAATATATTATTAATTATGTGAAATCAAATTTATTTTAAAGTTTAATGAAATTTATAATATATTTTATATTTATATATATAATTAAACTTTTTAACAATTTAAGACATGCTAATTTTAGTTATGAAGTTAATTATTTTTTAATAAATATATCTTTATGAATATTAATTTTAAATTAATATGTAATACTTAATTTATGTTTTTAAAAAGATTTAATTTTAAAAATTTTAAATAAATTATTAATTTGTTAAATCTTATGATCAATTCAATGTGTACTTGGATTTTTTTGTAATAAATAATATATTCATAAAACTATTATTTAAATAATAATTTAATAAAATACATACAATTTTTATAAAATAAAATGAATAAAAAAATACGAAAATGAATTTAAATTAAGATAAATTTTAAAATAAAATAATTATCTACTATTTAATTTAAATATTTCAAAATTAATACAAATACATTTAAAATATTTAATTGAATTAAACATATTAAAAAGTAACTCATGCATAAAAATATATTGAAAAATAAAAGAATGAATAGATTATAAATAAGATAGAACATAATGTATTGTAGAGCATCGAGGTTTTCTATTACTAGGTGTGGCTAATTATTATATATTATCTAAGTGAAGTGGATATGGATAAGGAGGACATACCAGAAGAGATGATCAAAGAAATCCTTCATAGAGTCCCTTATAAATTCCATTATAATCTGAAGCTAGTATGCAAAACATGGAACTGTCTAGTAAAGGGCCACAATTTGTACAAAGAAAGGATCAAACATGGGATGACACAAGAATATATATGCATGGTTGAAATACGATATAAAGAAAATTGTAAATCATAGAACGTGGTAACATTGTACAACCATGTAGAAAAAAAATGGTAAATCCTCCCTCCCATGCCTCATTTATATGATTTTTCATTCCATTCTCAATGCGTTGCTTTCAATAATGAAATAATTTTAATAGGGATAATGAGGCAAGATAAAGGGGTGGGTCAGAAGAGGGGCACTATTATGATTTACAACTTTTCTAATTTGACCTAGTGGAATGGCACAAATATGCTTGCTTTTTAGTTTAGTTTTACATGCACAACTCGTGGTGAAGAAATTTACATAGGTAGAGGTACCACAGTGAGATGATTGAAAGTGGATAGTGTAGTTGTTTATAAGGTAGCTGAAAATATATGGAAACATCTTCCTCGTATGGCCAACAAGAGGGGGTGGTGTGGTGGGTCTTTTATTCATGGAAAGTTTTGTGTTTTTACTCAATTTTATGAAAGTGCACAACTATTCAATCCAAACATAGAGCTATGGACAACATTGGAGAATATGTGGATGAATACATGAGACCCTTTATCTTTGGTAGCTGGGGATCATTGTTTATATTCCTTACAAGAAATGAGAGTTATGAAATATGATGAATAAAATGGTCATGATCATGGATGGAGCTTATTAGAAGCTCTTCCTAGAAAACTAATGTTTTTCAGATGCATAATTTTGATTAATGGAAATAAAATATTTGTATGTGGAAGCAGTGGTAATGAAACTATGCATATGATTTATTATATGTATGAACCCCCACTCAATAGAGGGTAGAATTCAGGAAGGTGGAGCTCCATTCAGAAACTTGAAAATATGTTTTTTTTTGAGAAAATGTTCATACAGTTATTATTATAAAACTTTGAATCAAACATTATATTATTTTATATTGAAGCCTTCAAATCATATAAATTTTATATTGTATAAGTTTTGTTATTAACTTTAATCTCCAAATATTAATTTCAAGTGTATTTTAAAAAGATTTGTAGTTACTTTTAAATGATTAATTTTTTTTTTTATAAATAGTAATTTATATATTTTTAAAACAATTGTTTGGTATTTAATTATAAGTAAATTAAAATTATATAATATAAAAACTTATTTTAGAATAGTCACACGTATACCAAAACACTTTTTGTCAACAATGTAGGGTCTAGGGTTTTAGAATGATGTTTGTCAATGATGGACATAATAGTGACAAGTCTGAAGGCATAAACAAAGGGGTATGGATGTGGTGGTACATGTCCTAGGCGGCAAGAATCTTACGATGTGTTCAAAATAAATTGTTTGATGGAATGACTCCAGGGAAGATACTAGACATGGTAACATGTGCCCTGGATATCTAGTTGATTGGAGTTAAAGTGGAAAACAATACGTGTAGGTTTATTGTGTAAATTACAATTATAATTGTTAAATAATTCATTGGTAAATTCATGAATATATATTTATATTATAATATGTCAGTCAATGATTATGTATACAACTACACTTTGTTTATGATTAAATGATAAGCAAGATCATGATTTAGATATCTATTTGTTGTGCATAAGTACATATATAATTGGGTATGATTCTTGAATCCATGATAGGATTAACATAAATTCCATAATTTGTCTTTGAGATATGATGTGGGTGTCTTAGTTTTAATCATGTCTTATTATACTGCTTGTATTTGACTTCACAATGGTGCAACATGGTGACTGAACCCTTAATATCTTCTCACTTTAATAACTATGGTTGAAATTAATATACCACCTTGCTAAAATTTATTTCTTAACTTATGATGCTTGAGTTGCATTCACATTTCTATGATTATGTTGAGTTGTTATTCTTATATTCTAGGAATATTTGCTTCGAACTATAGAATCCTTGGAACACACTTCTTTGAGTATAGGTTTTGAAACAATCCCTCTTGTGAGCTTATATGTTAATGAATTTCATTACAAAGTGAATACTAATAAAAAAAAAAAATTAATTATTTTCATGAATTTTATCTCAATATTTTTATTTTATGCTAAAATCAATAGATGACCTCTTCTTATTAACAAATTTTCATGTTTCATAAGGGGAATTCTCTTTTGGGTTAGAGAAATATAACCACATTTTATGTGAAAATTGAAAAAAAACCTTGTAAGTCATGGGAAAGGGTTATTGAAATTACCACCTCAAAGATTAATTTTGTCCAATTTCATAGAATTGAGATTCACAACATAAATTGAAAAGACAAAATATATGAATATATCACTTTTCATTGAAGTTACGAGATCTCACAAAATTAGATTAGCTATGGATGAAGCCTTTTGGGGGGTTGTTGTTTTATTCAGTCATGCTTGGTAGTGTGGAGGTTGGGTGGAAGACCCAAGTGGTAGAAGACCTTCTTCAGATGGTCTTTTGTCTAGCAGTGTCTTTAGGAATGACATGACAAAGGGAGTCTACCCTTTGAGATTCACTATTTTGTTTCATATTTTTATGTTTAATGGTTGCAAGAACCTTAAAAACCCCTTGCTATGCTTTGTAAAGGTTGTGGTTTTAATTGGGAAGACAAGCCTACTTGTTATGATTTAGCTATGTGGTGGATGTGCGGAAGATGTAAGGGGCAGGAGACCTCTTTTTCCATTTAAACTTATGTTCTGTAGTTTGTTTCTTGTTGTGTTTCACTAGGTTGTGAGAGCCTCAAAACTCCCTTGTTTTTCCAAGGTCATTTGTACCTTTACTTATCCTATTAATGGTTAATGGAGCCTCAAAACTCCCTTGTTATGATTTGAATAGGTTTTGAATCTTAGTGGGAAGATAAATCCACTCACTATAAATCTGTTGTATGGAGGTTGTGTGGAAGACCCTAGTGGCAGAAGACCTCTTTCTCTGGTGGATCTTCTAGTTTACACTGCTCTTAAAGAAGACACAACGAAGGAAGATAACCCTTTGAGATTCACTATTTCGTAACATCTTTGTGTACTACAGGTTACAGGATCCTTAAAACCCTTGGTCATAGAAACCCTTAAAACCCTCATGTTCTCTAGTCTCGTCAAGGTCATGGGTACCTTTACTTCACTTGTTAAAGGTTGGGGAGCTTTCAAATTATCTTTGTTGTACTTGGTTGTTAGGGAGATTCTTTGTTACCCTATTTGGTGTACCTAGATGTGGGTCCAATTATCAAAACCCTCACCTCCTTAGGTCATAGCTCTGATTTCAAAAGTATTTTACCCAATCAAATAAAAAAAGGTTTATATATATATATATATATATATATATATATATATATATATATATATAGTTAGTTAGTTAGTTAGTTAGTTAGTAAATCAATAATTATTATGTTTATTATTAGATCTAAATTATTTATATTTAATATACATATTTAAATAAATAAGATAATTGTATTAATGGTAGAAGTCTAAATATAGACAAATTAAATATTTTATGTAAATTTATAATTAATTGTCATAAATATCAAAATATTTTATTCATAATGTAAAAAAAAAAAAAAAAAAAAATTGATAAAAGTTTAGTAGAGAATGACATATAATTTTATTTTTGTTTATTTTGTTGTATTTTAATTTTTTAATTTTCTTATATTTTTTCTTTCCACTAAACTTAAAAATAAACACAAAGTAGATATGTAGGTATAAATAATATTAAATATAAACTTAATATAAAAATATCATATAATTTATGGTAAAAGTAAATATTTATGATACATATTTACTATAGTTAATCTTATATATTATGATTAACTATATCTAAATTTATAATTATTATATTTATAATTATTTATATTTAAATATTTTATGCCCTTAAAATTATATAATCAATTTTTTTTAATATTTAATATATAAATAAAAGTGTCAATTAAAAAAATATTTTTTAAACAAAACTTGATTTTTAAACTATAAAATTTAAATATTAAAAATAAAATTGTATAGATTATTTTTTCTAAAATTAAAGTGTTGAGTTTTTCTAGCTAATCTGTTTAATAAGAATTTAAAATATTAAAAAAATAAAATTATAAATACAATATATAATTAATTATGTGAAATCAAATTTATTTTATGGTATAATAAAATCTATAATATATTTTATAATTATATATTTAAATAAACTTTTAAAAAATTTGAGACACGTTATTTTTAGTTATGAATAATTATTTTTAAGAAGCATAGATATCTTAAATACATCTATCTAAAATATGTCAAGAGATATTAATCTCGAAGTGCCTATATTGTGGTGTAGGTTAGATAGATACCTCGAGATTGATATCTCTTGACATATTTTAGATAGATGTATTTAATATATCTATGCTAGTAGCACCCATAGGTGTGGCACACATTTAAAAATAAATACCAATTAATGCATCATTTTATGTTCATCCAAGTAAGAAATATATATCACATTCAATCATAATTAAATAAAATAATTTCATACATATCAAAATGTGAAAATAAGTATAATATATGTGATATTAAATATGTAACATTATTGTAGTTCTAAGGACTTGAGTCTCTCTTCCTCAACTTTCCGTTTGGAAAGTTATTTTCCTATTTTCAACTTCTCATATCTGTCATATGAAAATGGAGACCAAATTTTGAGTTCTTCCAGAGATTTTACACATGATATGGCCACAAATGTTAACCTTGGTATTTTTGTATGCCCTACATCAATTGTTGTTTTATAAAGAGTAAATCCCTATTATTTATGTATGGATAATCCCCAAGCCAGTCTTAAGGGTAGTTGTCCTGTTTGTCCCCTTTGTATTGGTGTAATTAGAATTGTATGCAGATTTGCATCTACACATGGCATTTCAGAGTAACTGCCAAATTCCACCATAACATATATAGGTGGATCTAGTGGGGAACTTCCAAGTTTGTATACTATACTTCGAATATATCCTAAAGATCCATTTACAAGTAATACATCTATCCATAGGTTAGAGGTTAACATCACCCTTGCATCCTTAGATATTAATAACTCCACATTAAATTCATCGTTCTGACCTCCTGATGGATTGGAACTACCTATTCTAATTGTAATGCTCCATGCAATAGGTCCTTTTAATGATTTCAATTTCATTCTATTATGGTTTTTCACATTATCATTTGTTCCAAATAAATGAATATCATTGTCAAAATCTTCCTTGATGCTTGGATGCAATACACTCTTTGTTATTGACATCAATAGTTTCCAATCATCAATGGTTGGATGTGCATCTCTAATATTTGTGAGTAGTTGTCTAAATCTTTTCTGGTCATCACTTTCTCCTTATTGTCTAAATACCTTATATGGAGTAACAACTATTTTGAATTTTTCCCATAATATTTTTCCATTTTTTGTTTACTATTGTACAATGCTTTATCACTCGTAGGGGGTATCTGACCCAAATCTCTTACTAAAATGATTGATCTACCTCCAAAACTCATGTTTGTATTTTCAGGAAATGCTTGATGAAGTTGTGCATCTATGTTTTGCAACATTATTTCTCTAATGAAAATCATTTCATCATTCGATATATATCTTAAATGTCAAATTTATTCTTGAAAAATTGTGAGTCTTGTTCCTTCTATTTCAATAAAGTATGTGATTGGGATTTGCAATGTTGAGTGGATTATCAAAACACCAATATTAAACGTTACAACTCCAATTAGTGCAAGTAATAGAAGTGGACAACACTACATAGTTGATTTTTCATTTTGAAAAGCTTCATGAATCACACAAATTAGATATGATTTTCTTGTTCCTATTGTTCCTTGAATCATCATGCATAATGGTATGCCATTATGAGTTTGAATAAATTGTCTCATAATTATATCAAGTATTTTTTTTGGTTTGGCACCTAAGGTTACATATGAAATATTACTTGTTATATCATCAAGTATGGGTAATCCATTGTCTTTCATTGTGCTTATGAATTCCATAGCAGAAGTTGTGTATTCTTCTCCTTTATATCCATGATTCTATGGTTTTTGTCTATCAAGATCTCTTATACCCAACATATCTAATTATGATACCTCCATAACTTGCCTATGATGTAGCCTTGATATGATTTCCCACTCATGTTCCATTGTATTTCGATGAATGACTTGAACATCATAACTTTTAGCATCACTTTGATTTTCATGGTCATCTGGCATAGTCCTCCACTCCACATTCTAAGGATTGTAATTAAATGAATCCCATTTTGATGCTTTCAATCCTTGAACTAGCATTTTCACCCTACATTTTGCACATCTTTCTTTTTCATTATCATTATTTTGTCATCTTTGTTCTTCTATCCTTTGTTCATGTTTTTGTCTTTGAACATCATCACTTTTAGCATCACTTTGATTTTCATGGTCATCTGGCATAGTCCTCCACTCCACATGCTAAGGATTGTAATTAAATGAAGCCCATTTTGATGCTTCCAATTCTTTAACTAGCATTTTTGCCCTACATTTTGCACGTCTTTCTTTTTCATTATCATTTTTTTGTCATCTTTGTTCTTCTATCCTTTTTTCATGTTGTTGTCTTTGATATTGGCGAGCATATTCTCTTTGATATTCGCTTCTTTGATTTTTGGTTTCAAATTTCAATCGTGGATGTGTTATACCTTAAAATTAAACATAAAATATTCAATCTTTTATTTCAAAAATTTAAACTACAATTAATTTTTTTATAAATATAAAACATTTGTAATAATATATGGTTAATAAAAAGTAATGAAACACACACACACACACACACACACACACACACACACACACACACACACACACACACACACACACGCACGCACGCACGCACGCACGCACACGCACACACATGCACACATGTGCAAGCGCGCTTGCGTGCGCGCACACACACACACACACAAAATAAAATATTAACATATAAAATCATATATTACATAATTAAAATTATCTATAATAATATTTTATATTTTAGAATTAACTTTCAACTTTTTATTTCAAAAAATTAATTTAAAATTAACTTTTGTTATAAATACCAAAATTTCATAATGATATACTATTATTAAAAGTAACTAAATACATTTTTGAACTACAAACCCTAATCATTTTGCAGACCCTAATCATTATGTAAATACAATAGTGATGACTGGTTCTACGATGATAATGATTGCTATGGTGGCAACAATTTCAATAGTGAACAGATCAAGAGGGTTTCCTCCAATGCATCACATTCTTCTTATAGTGGTGGTGCTTGATTCTCCTTCAGACGAGGCATGAGTGCTTCAAGGTTCTATGTAGGTGGTGGTCAATGAAGCATCTGAACTAGATGACAACATCAAGATGTCCCTAGTGATGAAGGCTAGAGAGCATTTTTTTGTTTCTAAGGAGACAAAGAAGGTACCTTTAGGGATGAAAAATCATCTTGATATGAAAAAATATTCCTTTATAGAAGTGGTGTCGAAGAGGGATTACAAGCCTGTGGCACCTTCTAAGAAAAGTTTCTCTATTTTATTTAAGGAGAAAGTTCTTGAAGATGTGCTAGAAAATGAAGAATGGTTTGATGATAAGGGGATAATATGTAGATTTAACCATCTTTATCCAAGCCTTTTGGTGCTCCATAAGTGGATTTTGCAAAATTGGTGACCCTTCATGAAAGATACCTTAGAGATTTATCCTGGTGCTAGAGGTTTCTTCATAGTAATTTTTAATCTTCCTGAAGATTAAAATTTGATCATGCAAGAATAGATATGTTATATGGATAAACATCTCCTCTTGATGAAGCCTTGGCTTCTTTCCTTCAACCCATTAACTGAATCTTTCAATATTAGGCCAGTTTGGGTGCATCTTCCTTACTTGGCCCTTAAGTTTTGGTCTAATTATGTATTATTAGTTATAGGCATAACTTTGGGAGAATTCTTGGAAGTGGATGGAACTAGTTCAGATTATCTCCACACCACCTATGCTCTAATCCTAGTTTGTATGGATGTATATGAGCTTCCCAATTCCATTGATTTAAAGGTTCAAAATCGGATCTAGACCCAAGTTCTTGACTATGAAGGAGTAACGTTTAGATGTAGAAAATGTTTTGCTATAGGTCATTTGGTAGGTTCATGTCAAACATCCAGAACAAAGAAAGAGACCTCTTGGTGGAAGGATTCTCTTCCCGACCATCTCACAATTTTTTATTCTGATAATGAAGATGAGGAATTTCCAAGAGAAGTAGAAAGTAAATATGACAAACTAGTTCTAGGTTCCGTTGGTATCTCAATGGATGAAAAGATTAAGTTTCTAGACCAAACAAATGTAAACTTGCAAAAGGAAGAATTAGATGAAAAAAGTTATTCCCTAGGTTCTAAAGAAGATTTTTTAGTAAGGGATTCTATGTTAAATTGCAAACCAATGTATACACTTGGAGACTCCATCCCTATTGTATCAATTATAGGGGAAGGAGTTTGGACATTAGTGAGAAATAAAAATAAAGGTAGATAAAAGAAGAAATTAGATCCTCTTAACATGAACCTCAGATCGTAAGGGAATTTTTTTTGAAGGGTCCTGATACATCTTTGTTTTGTGCAGCTAAAGTGGAAGTTGTTGCTTATTTGTGGTTATCGTAGTGTTGTTTTTTGTTGGTTGCTTCTCTACAAACTTTTTTGATATATCTGGTTTTGAATATCATATTTATAGTTTATTTTGTAAAGGGTAAAGTCTTTGTTTCCAAAAAAACTCACTTTTACCATTAATAAAAACTAAATACATCTAATAATATATATGATATAAAATATTAACATATAAAATAAATAAAATTATCTATAATACTCTTTTATGTTTTAACTATTCTTTGAGCTATACGTAACTATAATATATATTACATAAAATATTAACATTTAAACTAATATAAATAAAATTATAAACTGGTATTAAGATATGATAAAATAAAAATAAAAATATCTAGTTAGACTATAGAATAATCCCTATATCGCGTGTAACAAGGTAATAAGAGACACAAAATATCAACAATTTATATCTAATCACAATATCGATATCTTAAATATAATAGGCGTCTATGGATATCAATATGACAATATATAATATAATATTGGTCACTATATCTTAATAATTTAATATATCTTTAACTTGATGTGCCTATCTTAATTATGATTTTTATATTAAGTAATAATCTCTCGACATCTTAATTGTACAATATTATATTATAATACATATTTGTTGCATAATTAATATAGAAGGAAAATGCAACATGTATTTTTCTTTATGCCCTATATCATCTATACATACAATTCACAATAAATAAGAAATCAATTATTCCACAAACTTAAGAAGAGATGACTTCCATGGAAGATGAGCACAAAACGGGTCCCTCGAAATCATGTGAGTGGACTTCCAAAAAAAACTAAATTAAACTTCTCAAAACCACGGAATTTGGTAAGGAAATACCATAGTAATTCGAATCTCGTGTAATAAATCAACGAGATGGATGACCATCTAGATAACCATGTGTACATGCAGGGTTAGGGTGCACAACTATTAAGTCATATTGTTGTGGATTAATTATATTTCATGTAAAGTTAGTGAAGCAAACACAATGGCATGGATGGAGTAACGGGACAATGGACGTTCAAGCACATAACTCACAAAGGAAAAATGATATTTTTGGAATATGTACAGTGCAATATGTACGGTTAATATTTTTGGAATAAAATATATATTTATAAAAATAGTATTTAAATAATAAATTAATAAAAATATACAATTTTTATAAAATAAAATGAGTAAAAAAATAATACTATAAAATAACTATCTATTTATTTAATTTAAATATTTCAATATTAACATTAATATAGAAATGTATTAATACAAATACATTTAAAATATTTAATTGAAGGAGTTTAAGATTATATCATATATTTGTTAAACTGCATATTTTTAAAACATGTAAAAAATCAAGTCATACATGAAAATATATTGAAAAATAAAAGAATAGATAAATTATATGATGGATTTTATCCGTTGCTTCCTTTTTAATAATAGTTTAAAATATAAATAAGATAGAACATAGTCTATCACAGAGCATCAAGGTTTTCTATTATTGGGTGTGGCTAATTATTATATATTATCTGAGTGAAGTGTCATGAAATGACCTTGTGGCCCTCATAGACACTTTATTTTGGCTTACGATTAGCATGATTCGATATCACTTGTACTAATGATAGACAATGTTGGTTTTATTTTCATATGGTTGTGATGCAAGTACCTTGGATGAAAAGGTAATATGGCATGCCATTGTCGATGATAGCATTGGATTCAGCATACCCTTATATGCATTTTGCTTATACTAGTTTCATTTTATCCCATTTATGTATATACTTATTTAGCCTAGTTACTTTATTATATGATATTGATTTAACATGTCTCATTAATGTGAATTGACATTGATCATTTTTATAGCTATTGACCGTGTTCCATAGGGCATGTGTGGGTTCACAGTTATTAGGACTAGCTCTTACCCTTTTCATCTATAGATGTTATATTGATTTATTACTCATGATTAATGATTCATTCCAAATTCATTATGGTTATATTTATATCGATATAATTTAGGTACAGTTGATGTCTCATTGGTGGGTGTAGGCACTAGGCCGCAAGCTAGGCTTGACATTGGGTTTGGACATCTCAAGTATATCTAAGGGTGATTGAGCATTCGAAAGGTCACTCTAACAAGTATAACATGTATTGTATGGTACTAAGCCACCATCATTGTATACCCTTTGAGTTATTGCTTTTTGTCTTTTTGGTCTCACCCTACTTGTGCATGAGGGCTCTATTCTTATTCTTGGATTGAGATTATCGAGATTTGTCTTTGTTGTCCTTGTGTACCTATAGCCTTATCTTATTGTTAGTGTTCTTCTTGGGTGTCATGATCACCAGATGTTTTAGTGATAAGGTAATAACTTACCCTTTTTAACTAGTTGAACTAGTGGTTAGGGTCTGTCTAGATCCATAAGAGTCACTTGACCTGGATATCATCCCTATCTATCTTCTTCATGGGAAATTGAATTACCATGAGCCTCTTAAATTGACATTGTGATTTTTATTAAATTTTATCTTATAACCCTACTTATTTTATTATTATCTAGTTGGGTAGATTATGATGATGATAATTTTTTTAGATATATATGGGGATTTTATTTATGAGTCCCCAACCTAAAAGGAACCATAAAAATCCAAATGACTAGAATAACTAAACATTAAAAAAGGACTAGTCACCCCCGCTGATAAGGAAAAAAACTAGGATAACCAAAATGATGTAAGCCAACTGACCCAAAAAACACCAAAACCAAAGACAAAAACCAAGATCATTTTTAAACTATACCCACCAAAGCTTCCTCCTTAGAATCCAAGATAGAGACAACTTCACCCTTTAGATTTTCTCCAAAAATCTTGGGCTATAATTCCATGTTCACCTTTTTCCCCACTCCTTCGATGCTAGCAGTTAGTAGCACATACTGGCTTGTGTTTTCCTAGGCCCAAATTCCATAAACTTCTTCTCAAGATTTACTGTACTAAGATGGCATTATGAATTCCTTCTGTTGAATCCATTTTACCAAAATTTTGACAACTTTGAGCCTATGCCTTCCATGCTAATGCTCGTGTATTTTTGCCACTCAAGGATTTGAGTCTTGAGTTGCTCTAAAATAGGCATCATGGGAAGTTTACCCACCTGAGAGCCCTGCTCCAAAACCTTCTTATGCAGATCTTCCATGAAATCAACTAGAAACATAAAACACATATCTAACACCCTGAAAGCCGAGAGGGTTACCACTCTAAGACCATCTCTCCTAGATAATGGTAGATTTGGCAAGGGTGATAGATCGTGAAGCAATATTTTCTTAACTAGCCCCTCTCACACCTCTAGTCACACATAAAAGGTAGTCACTTGGGCCACCACTCCCATGTCAGAAACCAACACCATCATATTAGAAGAAAACATTGCCATGATTTTTGAATTCATGAGACTACCCACCCCTTGAAGCAAGAAATATAACCCTAAGACATCTAAAATTGCCTCAAAAAACTCCTCTGATGGCAACTAGAAGATGTGGGATAGTCTTACCCTCGAGACATGACCCACAAAATCCATTTCTTGAGCTTTACTTCCCCCTTGAATGCTCAGGACCACCAAAGCAATGTTTGTTATATCTTCCATTCCACAACCTTTTACTCCCACCTGCACCATCTCTAGTAAACCCTACCAATGACCCACATGCCAACTCTAATTCACATAAAAACTTGGGGATTCATTATGATAAGGAGAGTTGCCCACAAAGCCCCCACAAGCCAAGAGTGATCATTGTTTCAATGAATGATGCCCAAAAATCTAACATCAATGTATCCCTATATGAGAAGTTCCCCATTCATGTGAGGAAGATGCCATGGAATTATTACTTATACATCTAACAAAAATTCCCCAAAATATTGGACCTCTAAATTTGGGAAACACTCTCCCCTCTAAAATTGGTAGAAGTCTATCACACAATTAGATGAACACCCACACCATAGTCCCTCTTTAACCTAGCTCGATTAAATTTTTTTTGGGGAAATCTTCCCATGCAATGAAAACATTATCCATTATGCAATTTTATTTTTGATCGATACCATAATTTGCAAAAATATTAGCGACAGTATTCGCCTCACAATAGTAATGTTTGAAACTTACTTTGGAAAAAATCTCTAAGTTTTTCTAGGTGTTAGACAAAATATTCATCAAATGTCATGCTTTTGCCTCTTTCTTTTCTAGAGCAGAACTTATTACCTAGGAATCACCTTCAATCAATAGTTTGGGGATACCACATTGGAGGGCCATCTCTATACCCAAAGTGAGAGCTTATGCTTCAGCCTAATTATTCATGTCATCCTAAAGTTTTCTTGACAACACTCAAATTAAGGAGCCACTGAAGTCCCTAATAACAAAACCCGCTCTCGAAGCTCTAGGATTTCCACAAGAGGCTCCATAAAAATTAAACTTGAACCATCCCCCTAGAGGAGGAGTCCATTTCTATTTATTTTTATAAACTTTACTACCAATGGTACATGACCCATTAGCAGGGGATATAGAAATTAAATTCCACTTTGCCACCATTTTCATATCCCATCTAGAAATAAATCCTTTTTTTCTTTTAACCTGAGCAGAGATAACTTTAGAAATAGAAATTTATATTTCTTGGATAACTTTGACAGGCATTTTCTCTTGATCCTAAAAAATGCATTTATTTCTTTCTTTCCATAAAGGCCAAATCACAATGGCAAGGCTGACACTCCATTAGCCCTTAAGAGTGTTTTTCAATCACCAAGTAGCCATGTTGAGAAATCTGCCATTAGAGAAGGGGGGACACACCCATGACCATTCCAAATGCTCACATAACCAATTCCAACAAAGGTTAGCAAAGGGACATAATAAAAGTAAGTAGTTCATGCTTTAATCACTATTTTTGTAGATAAGGCATCTTGAAAGACCCATGAAACCCATTTTTGAAAATATGTCTTGAGTTAGGATACAATCTTGCACTGCCAACCATGCAAAATCCCCATCTTTTTACAAACCTTCTTTATCCTAGCATAAAACTTGTGCCCAATACATTAATTCATCCATAGCCTCCACCATATGGTACCTCAAATTGACTCTTTAATGACCCTATTTAGCTCTGATCCATTATATATAATCCTCTTTATCATTCGAGAAAACCTTACTCAACTTTAATCAATCCTCGAGTATCCTCACTTACTCCTCTAGAATGCCTAGACCTTTAAAAAATTTCCAACCCCAAGATCTCAAACCAGAGACCCACTTGAGTTCCAAGTAATCTACAATAGATAGTCCCCATGCCAAAGATAGAATATGCTTTGTTTCCCCAACAATCGATTGTCCTTAAGAGGTTTATGACCATTCCATGAATCCTCCCAGAATTTAGCTTTCTGGCCATTATTTATGATCCACAACACATGATCTGAGATCATATTTCTACAATCTAAGATGAAGTTCCACATATGAGATCCTAAAAGAGGATCCACCATTTAGGCAATGCTAATGGGTTCCTCCAAATCAAGGTACTTACAATGTAGCACCTTAACCCAAAGAGCCTCTGAGTTAGACAACATTTTTCAAATGAGCTTGGCACCTAAAGCCCTATTTTGCAATTCTAAATTTATAATTTTTGCACCACCCATTTTATTCAATTTACAAACCCTTTCCCACCATAGCAAAGGTATTTTCTTTCTTTCTTGAATACCTTACCATAAGAAGTATTTCATAATTTTGCTAAGCTGCTTGAAAATTTTAGTGGGTGGTTGCAAAATATAAAGATAATAAGTAGGTAAAGCACTAAGCACTATTTAATAATATTAATGTGCCATGTTAAAGAAAGCCATTTTCCTTGACAAGAGGCCAAACACTTCTTGAAAGCCTAAATTAGTTAGGGCCAATGCAAGAGCCAAGAGGTTCTAAAAAAGAGAGGAACACCCAAGTATTTGGAAGGATGTTTACCAATATTGAAACCCAACACTAGAGAAATGGTTTATTGGATTTGGTTAGAGCAATTTATAAAGAAAATTTTAGATTTGCACCCATTAACTAGCTGACCAGATGCTGCCTCATAACTAGATAGGATCCATTTGAATGTTTGTGCCTCCCTGGTAGAGGCTTGGCCAAAAAGGAAAGTGTCATTCACATACTGATGATACATAAGTTTATCCATCCCATTAGCCCCCTGTATAACCCTTAGTGAATTAACATTCTTAGCCACAGACATCACTCTCTTTAGGGCTTCTACCACTAAAATAAAGAGGAACAGGGATAACAGATCTCCTTGATAGAGACCTTTGGAGGCTTGGAAGAATCCAACAGGGCTACCATTAATCAGAATAGAAATTATTAGACTAGATATACAACCATAAATCCATTTACACCAAGTTTTAATAAAACCAAACTTCTCCAAAACTTTTATCAAAAAATACCAATTTACCTTGTCATAGGATTTACTGATGTCAAACTTTTGGAAAATACCTCTTTGATGCGATATTTTGACAGAATGAACAATTTCATGAACCAGTATGATACCTTCTTGAATGTTTCTCCCTAGAACAAACCCTGCTTGCTCTGTAGAGATTAAGAGGGGGAAAATCTTCTTAAGTCTTAATGTCATATCTTTAGCAATGATTTTATAAACTGTATTACATAAAGATATCAACCTATAGTCCCCATAGGATTCCTAGGTTTCACATTTTGGGAAAAGATAAATAAAAGTAGAATTAAGATCCATCAAGATTTTAGATTTTTTCCTCAATTCTTCCACCATCTGCCAAACATCCTCACCCACAATTTCCTAAAAGGCCTAGAAAACATCCACTAGGAAGCCATCTAGGCTAGGAGCTTTATCTTTTTCCATCAAAAATATAGTAGCTCTGACTTCCTCCAGCATAAAAGGTGCCAAAAGTTTCTCATTTTGGTTTGTAGACACTTTACGAGGGATGAAAGAAAGACTAGAATTTTGGGCTTGCAGATCCAAAAACATTTCCCCATCGAGAAGGTCTAAGAAAAATAGAACAACCTCATTCCTGAGATAACCAAGTTTAGACAAATGCTCTCCCTCAACTAAGTGTATCTTCGAGATATGAGGAAAGTTTCTTTTAAGCCTAACTAATTGATGAAAGAGCGTAGAATTTCTATCTATTAGAATTAGCTACAAGATCTAATGAATCTAATAGAAAGTATGAACAAGAGATAAAATAATAATAGTAATAAATAATAACTATATATCTAAAATAATAACTGAAATAAATAAATAACTCAAATATGATTAATTACTCTAATAATTTAATATTAATCTGATGTAGAATACACAAATAGCCATTTCTTATATAGAGCAAGGCATGCATAATAAAGATCAGTGAACTCACACAACACATATAGTTCGACTGATATCTAACTACAAGAATAGTGTAGTGCAACTCCACACTAACAAGATAGGTGTCCAAATTTTGTAAATGATCAACACAATTTGACTACTAGTTAAGCAATCTTATCTTATCTTACCATGAATAATGGAGTGGAACTCCATTGTAACAAAATAGGTGTCCAATTTGACTACTAGCTAAGCAAGCTTATCCTATCCGGTGAAAATTATTAATAGACATAATAAACTAATTAAAATAAGTAATTAGTGCACCAAAATAAATAATAAATGCAATTAAATGCAATAAAGAAAATAAATGCACCAACACCCCCCATAAGTGAAACTTAGGTAGGGCTATACAGATAAGAGTCCCAACAATGTGTAGCCATATTAGGTACTCTATACAAATAGATGAGGAAAGGAGAAAACCAAAAGGAAAAAAACTCCTCTTTAAAATGGTCTAGGAGGCCCCCCTGAAGAATTGATGTCCCACACTCCCAAAAGAGATTGCAAGTGAAGATACGTGCTCTTAGTGAAAGGTTTGGTGAAAATATCTACAATTTGCTCCTCCATAGGATAATATTGTAGATCAATGATCTCTACCTGAATCAGTGCCGTGATAAAGTGCATATGGATCTCTATGTGTTTAGTTCTCTAATGATGAACTAGATTCTTTGAGATCTGGATAGTGCTCTAATTGTCGTAATAGATGACTGATGGCTTCTAAAATAGAACACTAAGCTTAGTGATAATATTCTAAAGCCAAATAGCCTTAGTAGTGGCATTAAAAACACCATGATACTTAGCCTCTATAGATGAAAGAGCAATATCCTTTTTCTTTTTGCTCTGCCAATAAATAATGTTGGATCCAAAGTGAAAGTTGTAACTAGAAGTGGAATTATGATCATCATAATTTATATCCCAATCGAAATTTATGTATCCCACCAAGTTTGAACCTATACCTACTATATAGTGAATCTTGTATTTGATAGTGCCCTAAATATAGTTCAAAATGCACTTGGTGACTCTTTAATAAAACTCATATGGTGTCTTTATAAATCATGAAACCATGCCAATTGCATATGAAATGTGGTTTGTGTATGAGTCAAATAGATGAGTTTACCTACAAGATGGAAATATAATGTGGTATCAACCAAGGGAATGGAACAATGAACCTCAAATCTAACTCCAAATAAGAAAGGAGTCAGTGCAGGCCTAAAATCAACCATGTGAAATGGAGCTAACAAGTCCATGGCATACTTAGGATGTGAAAGTGTAATCCCTAAAAAAGACTATGCTATCTAAATCCTAATAAAATAATGCAATAGGTCCATGTCTATCATAGAAAACCTATCATGAAGTACAATATTAACGCTACTGATGATGGATGTTGTGCTCTTTATAATAATGAGATCTTCAACATAGAGAAATTATTACAATAGTTAATCCTCTTATCATAAAATGTAGACATTCAGATCTAAGTGACATCTTGAGAACCCAATTGAGAGAAAAAATGTGTCCATTTTAGAATACCAAGCCCTGGGGGCTTATTTTAGACCATAGAGATACTTCTGTAAGCAACACACTAATGAAGACTCATAAATAAACCCCTGTGGCTACTCCATATATATCTTTTCATGAATATCCCCATGAATAAATGTGCTCTTCACATCCATTTGATGTACAATCCAACCATGAGTTTCACCAATAGCTAGTATCAAGCGAATGGAATTCATCTTAGCAATACGCACAAAGGTTTCTATATAGTCAATACCTTCCACTTATGAAAAACCTTTGGCTACTAAGCGTGATTTATAATTATCAATATTTCCATCCACTACAAACTTAGTCTGATATATCCACCTAAATCATACTATTTTTATTCCCTTAGGAAGAGGAACAAGATCCCAAGTGTTGTTCCTAATCATTGAGTCATACTCTTCTTCCATTATTGAACCCCACTCAACTATCCCTATGGCTTCATAAAATTATTGTGGATTAGAAGCTATGGTAATATAGGAATGTGTAAGATCATGTTGTGATTGTGTTCTCCTTCTATCTGATGGATCCCTAACAAGAGGGTTTGCATCCACCAAAGTCTGTCTAGCCCACAAAGGCATCAATGCATGAGGATCTGGAAGAGGAGGAGCATGACCTACTAAAACTTGATAGGGAGGTATTACCTCATCATCTATATGAGTATAAGAAGTAAGAGTATAATCATCACTACTATTTGATTCTTCTAAGGAAGAACAATGAGAAATGTTAGAAAACAAGTTTGAAGGACTTTTTTTCAAAGTAAACACTGTTGACCATTTTTTTCCCAACAAGCCAAAAATTGGTCCCTTTCTATCCCTGCTATTTTAGGCCATTTCATTTTTTGATTTTGCATGAATTTGGCAATTTATACGGACTCTGCAAAATTTATATGGACTCTGTAGGTGTAGTCTTTCAGTAATTAAAGAACTAGTTCAGAGAGTGCAATGTTTTACAAAGCTTCTTCGGACTCTTGTCTAAAGAAATTCATAAGGAAAGAGAGCTAAAATGGTCCAAAGACACTTTTCCTTAAGGTTGGAAGAGTGGTTCAATGACATAATCTTTCCAAGAGTTAGCATCTTTGAACCGTTGAACCATTGAACTAGTTCAATGCTTCGATTCAATGCCTTGGTTCAACACTTAGGTTCAACGCTTTGATTCAACTACAAAGTTCATCGGCTCAGTTTAAAGGCAAGGTTCAACACTTTGGCAAAGTTCATCACTTTGGTTCAAAGCTAAGTTCAACGCTCGGTTCAATGCCTTGGTTCAACAACTGCTTGAACCATTGAACCATTTAAATGGATTGGTTCAACGGTTGGTTCAAAGGAGCATTTCAAATGAAAGTTCAAGGCTCTCGAAGGACAAGTGCCCTTGCAGATTCAAGAGCCCTTGTGGAGGGCAGGGAGCACTTCAAAGAGGCCATAAAAAAAACCATGAAGGTAAGATTTTTTCAAAATTTTGTTAAGGAAAATAAACAAATTCTTTCAGACTTTTTGTCTGAAGGATTTTACTTCAAAAAAAAAGTCTGAAGAAATTTGGGGAAACTGCGAGCCAAAATCTCGAAAGAAATAAAAGCAAACAATTCTCACAAACTTTTTGTCTACGAGAAAATTGTCTGCAAAAAAAGCCCACAGGGAAGAAATCTGAAGGAAAAAGTCTGCAAAAAGGGCCAAAGCAGGAAGCTGAAAGAAAGTCCATGGGGTGATGGTCCCGCGAACGTCAATTTCACACCAAAAAAAGCCAGAGCATGGAGGGCACTAAGTGGCAACTACAGAAGGCTTTGACATGCTTTTATAGGAGCAGCAGAACGTGCCATGTGTCCCTTGCAAGGCTTGGTGGAAGCTGCCAAGTGTCAACACCCACAGTCTCTCTCTTTTGTCTCGTGAGAACTGTGGTGGGCCCCAAACAAATTGCTAAAGAGAGCGGAAGCTGACACATGTCCTCTTCTGTAGGACCTTCAAGGGGTGCCTAAAGCTTTTATGAGTCAAGTGGATGTTGCCACGTGTCCTACCCATTTCACAGCGGAATGTACCACGTGTCACTTATTTGAAAATCAGCAGAAAGTGGCCAAGGCAACTAGGAGGAGCCCAAGAAATGCAGTGACCCGCCAGAAGATATCCCTTGAGGGCTAAAGGAGCCAAAAAGAGGCAAAGCAAGGAAGAAGACAAAGTGCAGGAAAAGACAAAGCAGTCCAAGTGGCAAAGGGGAGGTGAGTTATTCCCAGATGGTCACCAAATGGCGCAAACAGTAAATAGCATGGCCTATCTTCTCCCTTTTTCATTTATAAGGGGAAAAACCACATGAATATCTAAAAGGAGTAGTTTTTTTGTAGAAAAGAGGTGTGGCCATGTTTTCACATTAATGTGGAATGCAAAAGTCAGAGTAGGAACAGACAATCAAATGGCTCCCTCTTCCCAAGGCTTAGAGCGTACATGGGCCAACTTGCAAAAAGAGTGCCAAAAGTCTTTTCCAAAAGGGTGCCAAGTTTTATTCCCCTTTCTATCTATATTGTAAAACTTCTCATTTGAGAAGGATCCCAACTCTTTTAGCCTTAAGGCAAAACTCCGCCCAAAAATCTCTCAGGCTTGTAAGGCAGAGCACTGCCACATTTTACCTTGAATCAGGGCTTAGAATTTTTACCTCTATCTGGACTTGCACTTTAAAGTATATGTCTATGTTCTTCTTTTGTGTTAAGTCATTGTCTTTCATGCTTTTTATAGATCAATTATAGCATGTCTAGTGCATTGTGAAGTCTCCTTTCTGCAGGTCTGCCAGAAGTGTCTACTGCAAGAATATAGGCGCATGTGAATAGGCTGTCAAAGTGTGTCTCAGAACACCTTTGCTAGTTCCTTCCTCCCTGTACCTCTATGGACCTATGAATCACTATTGCAGAAGAGCTTTCCCCTTCAAATGAAGTGTATGGGAATTTCTTCCTGGTGAAAAGTGTATGTTTGCACTGAGTGGGTCAACATTTTTTGGTGTATCACCTTTTCATTTTTAGGCTTAGGTTTTATTTTCAGCATCTCTCTCTCCCTTTTCATCCCCCCCCCACTTTTTCCATTTTATTTGTTAGCAGTAGGAGAAACCAAGGCCTAAAAGATACATCAGAGGGAGCTAGCCCTTATCTAGAGACTCTCCCCTCCAGCTTCGTCGGTCCCACAGGCGAGAGGGGAGTTTCCATTATTGCGTGTGGAAGGGTGAGAGCTAGGCGTTCTACCCCAGGTGCAATCCACTGCATCAACAAACACTTCTTGCTATAATAAACTCATATGAATATGGATCAATGAGATGATATCCCTTAATACCATTAGGATATCCAAAAAATATGTAAGTTTGGATTTATTGTTTTAAAGCATGACACTTGTCTGAAGGTATGTGAGCCCATGTTAGACTACCAAAGACTCTAAAATGATGCACATCTGGCTTCATATTGCACCAAGATTAAAGAGGTGTTATCCCCTTTAAATTTTTGTGAAGAAATCTATTATGTATATATGCAACATAATTAATTACTTCTACCCAGTACTCAGGTACTAATGATTTTGCATGAATCATACAACTTGCCATCTCTTTTAATAATCTATTCTTCCTCTCTGCTACACCATTCTAGTGAGGTGTGTATGCAACTAAATATTGAAGATCAATTCCTTCAAGAGTACATAATTATTCAAACTCATTGTTCAAATATTCCCTCCCATTGTTTATGGGGAGAATCTTGACATAGTTCCTATATTGTTTCTTTGCTAGAGCTTTGAACTCTAAAAATCTATCAAATACTTCACTCTTGAGTTTTAAAAAATAAACCCAAGTATATCTGTAATATTTATCAATAAATGTGAGAACATAACAAGTTTTAATAAAAGACAAAGTAGGTAATGGCCCCACTAAATCACTATGAACAAGTTCAAGGACTTATGTATCCCTCCAAGCCTTCCCTTTATTATACTTATCATCTAGATGTTTGCCTAAGGTAAAACCATGACATTCACCCCCTAAAAATTGAATCTATGAAAGTCCTATAACCATCTTCTACTGACTAAGCTATTATAAATAGTGGTAGTTGAGATGACCAAACCACTCATGCCATAGCTTTCTCACTGAATTAGTGTGTGAGAGCAAAGCTATAGAGGAAGACTGAGGCACAAAGTGGGAGAATGAATAAAGTTGAATATTATTGTCAACTTTCCCCACTACAACTAAGGCATTATCTGCCAATTTTTTGATTGATACAATATCAGGTGTGAACTCAACTTTCCTACTAGTATCAAAGTGATTGATTTGGTAGATAGAGAGAAGTTTAGTTGATAACTCTAGCACATAGAGGACATCCTCAAATACACCACTATCAACATCAACTATACATTTTATTATAGCATCTACCTTAGAATCATCACCTATGAGAATATGAGTAAGAAACTTGGTTCTAATCCAAAAAATTATTCTTGATCAGAATCCATATGGTGCGAAGCACCTGAGTCAATTATCCATGACTTGGGATGATTTGCCAGTGTTATTAGTGCCGTAGATTTTATTTTCCCTAAATTTGATGGATTAAAAGAATCCTTTGATTGATTAATGTTATTCTTTTGATAAGACCCTTAAGTTCATCAATCTTTTTTTTTGAACAATCTTGTTCACTAAGAAACCCATTTTTGCAATAAGGGCAAGGAGTGTCAATCATTTTTTATGAATCCCCTTTCTTATTAGTGGGTTTATAATCTCTTTGTGAGAAAGATTGTTAACCTTTATTCTTATATTTATGTGACTTATTCTGATTATTCTACTTCTTTTTAATTGAACCTGTATTTGATGCTGATGTTGAAACTTGCTTATGCTAAGGTTGACTTATAATTAAAGCTTTAGATTTAGATGACTTGATGAGACCCATAGCTATTAACATTTCTTTTTCAGCCATTAGAATCTCAAAGAATACCTCAAAGGTCAGCATTTGATATGATGTGCCTAATGTGAGCCTATCAGTCTGAAAGCTAGAGACAAAGGATGAATATTTAGGACCAAATTTGTGTAAGGCATTGAAAATCGATTGAATATATTTTTTTTTATAAATTTTACATTTAGGAAGTTGTGTTCTAGGATCTATGGCTTTAGTGATGTAGTCTTGTATTGTAGCATAATTTTTAGGATCCAAACTAATGAGTTTGTTGTCAATTTGGTAACCATGAACCTCATATATTTTTCCAAATAATGATGATAATTTATCCTAAGCCTCTTTTGGAGTTATACATTTATCAAGATGAAAATTCAAATCTAAAGACATGTAAGACCAAATGCATCCAATTACCTTAGTAGTTTTAAAGAGAAAGTGTTGTAACTCTTTTACATCAGTAGGTGGAGTAAGAATAGTTTTTATGTAAGACGTAAATCATTAATGCATTCTAAGCATTTGGTTTCCATGTGTTGTAGTTATATGTTATTAATAGTGGGAACTTAGGATTCCCCATGATGCCTTTATAAATAAGCCATCGCAAAGTAGAAATCAAAGTATAAAACACACCATAAACCCTCCCTAAGTTACTTAGTTTTATTCTACTCAAGAAGTATTTGTTGGCACTTTATAATTGAGTGTAATTACAATGCTGGATTATAATTTTTCCAGTTTATAAAAAGTTGAATTAATCCCTCTAGTCTAAAAGTACAAAAAATATGCACTTTATTATAAAAATTTCTACGTCAATGTGTTATGCTTGAAAAAATATTAACTTTAAAAACAAATAAGACCTCAATACAAGGTTGTATGTGAAAGTTAGGAGCCTGTGAAGTTGCAAAAATGAGGATGGGAAAGACCTACTATAGAAAAATCTAAATTTTGGAAAAAATGAAAGTACAACAGCGAAAAGCACAAAATTTAAAGCTATTTCAAAAAATAATTCACACAAAAATACCTCCCAGTGTTCAAATGGTGGGATCCTAAAGTTGTCATTTCAAATCTGCCTACTGATCCATGAGGCCTGCCAATTGTTTTTCTCTGCACAGTCTGTACAGTACGTACAACCGTACTTGGGAGTAAAACAAATTGTCTTCCAGTTGACTATGTCCAAATTGGATAAATTTTATATGGATATGTAGGTTTTGACATCTTCCAAACACAACTGTGAGGTCTATTTTTCTCAGAAATGCTTCTATTTTTAGGTACCCACTAGATTTGGGTGTGGTGCTTCTAGATCAAACCCTTGCCAATTTCACCACCTGTGCCCAATTTGGACAAAATTGTAGATGATTTTGACTATATCGGGCACTCTAAACTCAATGGTGAGCTCAAAAATTCTCTACAAAACTCCAATTTGTGCCTGTATATAAAATCAAAAAATCAATCATATATCTAGATATTTTTCTCTTGAATATTTAGCAATTATTAGATTCAAGATAGCTTTGGTACCATGTTAGAATTAGCTACAGGATCTAATGAATCTAATAAAAAGAATGAATAAGAGATAAAATAGTAATAATAATAAACAATAATTATATATCCAAGCTAATAACTAAAATGAATAAATAACTTAAATATGATGAATTACTCTGATAATTTAATATTAATCTGATGTATAATACACAAATAGTCATTACTTATATAGAGCAAGGTGTGCATGATAAAGATCAGAGAACTCACATAACACATGTAGTTTAATTGATATCTGACTACGAGAATAGTGGAGTGAAACTCCACACTAACAAGATAGGTGTTCAACTTGTGTAAATAATCAACACAAGTTGACTACTAGTTCAGTAATCTTATCATATCTTACCATGAATAGTAGAGTGAAACTCTACTGTAACAAGATAGGTGTCCAAGTTGACTACTAGCTAAGCAAGATTATCTTATTTGGTGTAAATTATTATTAAACATAAAAAATTAATTACAATAAGTAATTAGTGCACCAAAATAATTAATAAATATAAGTAAATGCAATAAAGCAAATAAATGCACCAACACTATCCCCTTATTTTAACCAACATTTTCTAGATTTTTGCCTCTAAAACACTTCTTCTCTAATCAATAATTCTTCATATTCAGTTAGGAGTATCTTTTCCTTCTTGAGAGATTCTTGGTTCATACCTGCGATCTAGGAATTTGACTCGAGAGAGGATGGTTAGTATAGTGTTAATTCTAAAATGAAAACAATATGAAAGAAACACACTAACTAGCATAACATCTCTAGGCCTAGACACTAGGGAGATCTTAGTTAACAAACATGAATAAAACACACAACTAAAATACAAAATAAACCTTCTTTTGCCTCCCTTGGATGCTCCAAAATTCTTGTTGTAGTGGCTCACTCAGCTTGTGCTCATGAAGTCATTGGCAATGGAAGCTTGACTACCTCCATCTCTCCTTGGCACCTTTGGCTTATAGCTTGGCTTGGCTTGGAATCAATTTATCATGGTAACACTAACTTTAATGGATTTCATAATCATTTTTGCATTATAAATTTGCATTATCAAGACATAGAAATGATGTTCATGGCCTCTCTATTTATAGATTTTTGAGAATGTTAAGAATCAACCTGAACCATCCATCTTAAGATTGAGATGTGTGGTTGAGGATTAATTCAATTTTTAGAATTTAGTTAATATTTATCCTCATCATGAAATTGGAAGAAGGGGAAATTAAGAGGCATGGAGGGCATCATGGAAGGCATTGATGATGCATGAAGGGCATCATGGAAGGCATTGATGAGGCATGGAGGACATGAATCCTAATATTTATGGTATTTATGGCCTAGGGATGTCTTATCAAGAAATGAGGTTACCTAATGATGTAGATATTCAATATTCATTTCCAAATCAAATTATTCAACAAGTTTCCATGGAATTCTTCATTAGGCCTTGATTTAGGTTAATTAGATCTTAAGCATGTTTAAGCACTTTGTGCACAAATTACTCAAATTGATCAGAATGCCTTGTTATTGGTATAAATTTTAACGAGATTGAAATTAGAAGGTAATATCAGATGTGTTAGAACCATATTCCCATTTAGGATGTTACCAAAAAAAATAACAAAGGCACGTGTCTTATACAAAATATTTGAAAGGAAAGATCAATCAAGAGCACCAAGTACAAAATTAGCATTTTGACTCATAATGATCTGATCAAAGTTAGCTCGATCATAAATTGAATTACCCCATTTAATGATACTCTAGCTAAAATCAACACTTGAATATGTCAGTTTTACATCATTTAATGTGTTTTAGTGTTTTAAGGCCAAACTATACATTTTAAGTGAAAATTGGCTAAAAGCCTGCTTGAAGGTTATTGGTGGCTAAATTTAGGTGTCTACAGTTTGCCCCTATTTGGGAAGGCATTGCAAGATAAAAGAATAGTAACATGTTCTCAAAGAATGAAGAGGTCTTGTATACATACAACTGCAATGATGATAAACTAACTGTATGATGCCCCCTTGAGGGAATGGTTGGCATAAGTAGGTCGACAAATGGTCCCTCAAAAAGAAAGAAGTTAAACAAGGGGACCAAAGAAAAGAAAGATGATGGGGTGAAAAAACAATGATACTGAAATAGTAGTCAGAATCATTGAGAATACAATTGGGATGGTGCCCAATGGTTTGCTCAAAGACAATTATAAACATTATACCCTGATAGTGGCAATGTGATATGATAACATAATAATTTTCCCAAAGGTGGTTATAATAATTAAGAAGATGGAGCTACCCCAGTTAGGACAGACAAATAAGATAATAACATGCCCCTATATGAGAAAAAAAGTAAATTGGTGACAAAACAATGATTTGCCCAAAGGTAGTTATAATCATTGAGAAATGCAGGTGGGATGGTGTGCAATGATTTTCCCATAGGTGGTTATAATCATTGGACCCCGATTATGGAAAACATGATAAAATTGGTCAAGGATGATGATGAATTAACACAAAGGGTAATCATGAATTGGAACAACGTACTAGTAGGGAGATGCTCATCCAAACTAATAAAGGTTAAAATTATTTCCTGCTAATTACTTTGTTTGGGATATGATTAGGATGGAATTAGGATGTTGATACTAAAGAGATGCTTCCATTGTTGAATAGACTTCTTGAAGATGAGGTTTATTGTAGCACATGTCGGTAGACATCATGGTATAATATCATGAGGACTTGGCCAAAATATGCATGAAGACTGAATCTCATAATATAACACTCAATAAAAAATAATGCACCAATGATAGAAACCATGATGACAATGTAAACATATGAATATAGATAGATTTAAGTATAAGTTTGGCAAAGAATCACCTAATGAACACACATAAACTGAATCAAGGCAATAGTGCTAAAAGTAGACAAACATACACACAAACAAAATAACAAATAAATAAACAAAGAAACACTCAAAAGAAACCATATGAACAGTGTCTTTAGAAAAATAAGCAACATCCTTAACACACAAAAAAAAATAGGGAAAAATAGAAGAAAAGGAAGGGGGTGGTCAAGCTGTCTTCATATGCACTAGGTAAGTGAACACTGCCTACATAGTTCCATGGACGTAATATCCAATAAAAAACTTCAAGCCAAATGTAGTTCTCCTAAGAAATGGGAAGAATTTGATAACTGATGAAAACAAAATGAATGGATGTGAGAGAAGAAGAAGAATGGTCTTGTAAAATGACAAGTGTGTGAGAGAAAAATGCCAAAAAGGAGGGGGAATAAATGATAAATGATTTGCTTGTAACTTAGTAAGGGTTCCCATAATCCTTAAGGCAAAGAAGTAGTCAATGTTTTTATTCTTTTCTAATGATTTTTCAAATGTTTTTGGAATTATTTTAGAGTATCTCAACTTAATCAAGAATGACAAGACACTAAATGATTCAAGCTCACAAAATAATGAGAGAATTTAAATGAAGGTTGCTCACAAAATGGTGAGAACTTGGCTTAATTTGCTCATAAAATAGTGAGAGTGTGGCTTAGGTTACTCACAAAATGGTGAGAGTGTGGCTTAGGTTGTTCACAAAATAGCGAGAGTGTGGCTTAGGTTGCTCATAAAATGATGAGAGTATGGCTTACGTTGCTCATAAAATGGTGAGAGAATGGTTATAAAGGGTGATCAAGCTAATCTCAACAAGTCTCGAGTGCTACTTACATAGGCCTAGAGTAGGACCTCAAGTCACTGTAGTTCTGCCCTATATCAGAGAAATTTGACTAGTGTAGTAGTCAATTCAAGAAAAATAGGCACAATTGGTAAAAATGTATAGTACAACATAAGAAGTGGCAAGTTGGTACATTAAGGATTAATGTTTCCCCTAGTTAACCCATAAGTAGTTATAACTAGGACACAATGGCATAGATCAAGGGTACTAATTTTCCTAAAGGTAGTTATAATTAGTAATAAGACCGGTGGTAAGAAAAGAATAACAAACAAATGATGCAACTACCAAAACTTCTATCATATTGTCCCAAAATATGATCTCTATTTGAAGTACTTGAACCAATTGATGAAACTGATTAGATACCTTGATGCTAAAAATGTGTAAAAATGGCAAAAACCAAGGTTAAATAGGCTAGGATTTAGAATACACTACGCTGATAGGTCAAAAACAAAAAGTGGATACGACAAAGAAGATGGATAAGGATGTTATTTGTATAAATAATAATAGTGATTAAATGGCATAACTAAAATGGTCCTTATAGACAATATACCTTAGCACTCAAGCATAGTATTTCTTGAGATGAATAATATTCATTAGCTCAGGAAGTTCATCTCCATTTGGTTTGGCAAGCATGTATGCTCCTGATCTATAATTTGAAGTAATGATGAAAGGCCCTATCCAGTTTGGTTTGAATTTTCTTTTATGCTTATTGTTAGCTGTGGTATTCTTTTGGGTTTATTTAAGAATAAGATCACCAAGTTCAAATGTTCTATACTTAACACGCCAATTATAGTGGCCTTTGAGTTAGTTTTGATATGATTAAAGATGGTCGTGCATTTCTCATCAAGTAGGTCTAGCTCTTACAGGCGAGCTACTTGATAGTAATGATCATCTAGGACATGCTTGAAAGAGATGCACAGTGAAGATAATTTGACCTCAATGGGAAGGATGGATTTAGTACCATAAATAAGTGAGTGTGGAGTGGCTCCTATGAGGGTATGATGATTGGTATGATATACCTAAAGGGAAGGGAATATCTAGGGTAATATGTTGTAAAAAAATGTTGTGTGATGTTATATTTGGTACATAGCTAGTCTACATCCTTATTCTTGAATGATCCTCCATTATCAGATATAATATCAAAGGGGATATCATAGAGAAAAATGAGATGGTTGAAGATGAATTTAGAAATTTATTTTCTAGTCATGTACTTGAGGGGTATAGCTTTAACCCACTTAGTGAAATATTCGATGGTGATAAGGATATGTTTATGGCCATCAGATGAAGTGGGATTGATCTTCCCAATGAGTTCATGTCCCCATGTAGAAAATGGCCATGGTGTTAACTTTGGTTTTAGAGTTTTTTGCTAGGGCATGAATCAGATTAGCATGTCATTGACATTTGTCACACTTTTTTGCATATGAAACAACATCTACATCCATTATAGGCCAATAATAACTAGTATGAAAGTGTTTTTTGGATAGGACTACCCCACTATAATGAGTGCCACATACTCTTTCATGAACTTTTCTTAACGCTAGTGTAGACTCTACCAAAGTTAAATAAAGAAGCAGAGTCCAATCAAAACTATGATGGTAAAGGGTGGATCCAAGTAGAGTATAACAAGTGTAATGATGAATGAAGGATTTGGTTTGTTTTCAAGAGAGGTTAGGTGATAAAACTTGGTCATGAAGGTAGTTTTAAAGTTTTGAGTACTAGATAGAATTAGGACCAATAATATCATAAATCATTGCAATGATTGAAGGTTCATGAGTTGGTACTGACAAATTCTCGATGAGGAATTGATACTCTCTAGCTTTATCTATTTATTGAATTAGAGAGCCAATAGTAGTAGCCACGGTATCTATAGTTATGTTACTAGCCCTTGGTATGTGCTCAAACTAATTTTTGGCAATTTGTTGTTTAAGAGTGTCGACCATGGCTTTATATGGAACTAACTTGTCATCTTTAGTCTAAAAATGATATGTGACCTGTTTGATGATTAACTGAGAATCACCATAAACTTGGATATGAGATATATTCTAATGCACTACTTTTTGAAGTCCTATAACAAGTGCTTCATACTCAGCCATGTTGTTTTTACAAGGAAAGTTGATTGTAAATGATTTAAGGATTAGATCCCCCTGTGGTGTAATAAATAATAGGCTTGCCCTAGATCCATGTACAGTAAATGATCCATCAAAATACAACTTTCAGGGCTATTCCTCAAGGGGTGTGTCAATGATGATCATTATGGATTCATCAAGAAATTGAAATGTGAGTGGTTGTGTGTCTATGAGAGGTGCTTCAACAAGTTATTCTACAAGAACTTGTCCCTTGATTGCCTTCTGATTGACATAATCTATGTCAAACTCACTGAGAAGCATGATCCATATAGCCATTCTACCTTGAAAATTTATTGTAGATAGTAGATACTTGAGTGGATTTACCTTTAAAATGACCATGGTCTTATTATTCAACATGTAATGGTGCAATTTCTAAGCTACAAAAACCATGTAAAGACAAGATTTTTTAATAGGTGCATAGTTATGTTCATATGTAACCAAGGTATGACTTAGGTAGCACGCATCATGCTCTTTTCCATTATCATCATGTTGAGCCAAGAGTGCCCCAAGAGCATGGTCAATATCTGATATGTATAATAAGAATGGCTTTCCTGGCATAGGAGGTAACAAAATAGATGGATTAACAAGATAGTCTTTGAGTTGTTAAAAATTTGTTTGACAGTGTTCATCCCAATGAAATGCAACTCCCTTATTCAAAAGGTGTGTAAATGGATAACACTTGTCTACTAACTGAGAGATGAATCATCGGATTGACTGGATCTTAAACTACAAACTACAGAGTTGCTTTGAATTGGTTGGTGGTGGTATCTCATTTATAACATGGACTTTAACTAGATCAACTTAAATACCTCTATGAGACACGATGAAGCTAAGTAATTTGCCTAACGTTAAGTTGAGCACACATTTATTTGGATTGAGTCTAACTTTGTACTCCCATAATCTTTCAAATATCTTATGCAACACTACTGGATGGACAGCCCTAGTTTTGTATTTTTCTAATATATCATCTACATAGTCTTCAATAATATCATGCATCATATCATGGTATATGATAGTTATGGCCCTTTGATATGTAGCTCCAACATTCTTAAGGCCAAATGGCATTACTTGATAACAACATTCTTAAGGCCAAATGGCCATGGAGTAGTGAACGTTGTTTTATGTTGGTCTTCTGGTGCTATTCTGATTTGATTGTATCTTGAAAAGCCATCCATGAGTGAAAGCATTTCATAACCTACCATGGATTCGATGATCATGTCAATATTAGGTAATGAAAAATAATCTTTAAAATAAGATTTATTGATGTCTTAAAAATTAGTACAAATTATGATCCCTTTAGGCTTTTTACTAACAAGTACCACATTAGAGATCCATTTTAAGTAGTCAATGGATCAGATACATCTTACTTCTATTAATTTTTCCAACTCTTTCTTTACCAATATAGCAATTCAAGGATGCATCTTACATAAATTTTTTTTTACTAATTTTGTATCAGGATTAACCATAAGGTGGTGTAGAACCAAGGTAGGGTTTAAACCTAGCATGTGAGAATAGGCCCATGCAAAGATATGTACAAATTCTCTCAATAGAGTTGTAAATATGTCATGTTCCTCCTCAGTGAGGGATGTGCCTAATTTTATCCATTTCATGTTTGATGGAGTCTCAATATTTATCTCCTTTGTATCTTTCATCTTCTAGGATAGTAAGAAATGACTTGAACTATTAGATTATGTTAGGGTCCTCCATTAGGACTTACTCTTGAACTTCTCCTAAGCATGATGAATCTAAGTCCCCTAATGGGAGATCTGGCCATGTGACATAAATAGTCAAAAATTCTTGAAGAATTTGATCAAATACTTGTTGTTGCTCAAAGTTGAACTCAGATCCATAAGCAAGTTCATCATTGGTGGTCTATAGGTCTAAATCTAAAGAAGAATGAACACCCCCATCTAATGGTGCCTGAAATAGGTTTTCACCACTAGATTGGCCTTTATCTTTGCTTTTTCCTTGGTCCAAAAGTGCCTCAAAAAGGTTTTCACTTTGGGACCTCAATGTTTTACTTATTTTTTTTGGGCTAAAGGTGTTCACTCACTCTCCAAAATAGGCTGTAAGATCCAATGTGATTGAGAATCCTGATTTATGATCTCCCAATAGAACGTTGTCTCTAAGGCCTAAAAAGTCACATAATGCCTCATCATTTTGGAACTCATCAATCAGTAGACTAGATTCTTGTTGGTCCCAATCTATCAGTTGGGGAGAATATAATGGCAAAGGGTTGCAATGAATGGCTAAGGTAGGGGTACAAATGACATTGTTATCAAACAAGTTGGTTTTAGCTAGGTCATCAAAGGTGAGGCTATGATTAGACTCTGCTTCACTATCGGCATCATCATCACTAGTCACTGGCGATGGAGTTTGAATAATATATGTGGGGTCACCCCCAGGCAATTTAAATCTAATTCCATAAAGTCTTTCATAATTAGTCATGGAAATTGGCTTGATGGTTCCTCATTGATTCAGTTCGAGGCCTCTTCCTTCATAGTTGTGATGCTCTATGATCCTATTGGGAATAGGATACTTTGCATTTTTATAACAATCAACTTGGTTGTTATTGTATAACCATGATTCATACCCTTCAAGAGGGTCAATTTCTAGGCCAAATGATGGTAAAAATGTGACAAGTCTCTTATCTTTGTTCTTTTTTTACCAATACATATGTGGAGTGATTTTAGGTCACCCAAAGGTTTTTAGATTTTGAGGAAGATTGGTAATATGAAATGTATCATGGGTCACATACTCTCTTGATCCATTATATAAAATGTTGAAATGATTAGAAGCTTCAAGAGGTGGCATGTGGGAAAGAAAATCCAAGGTATTAAGATCTATGCAATTATTTGGTGAAGGATCAATAAGTATAGCCTTTCTTTTATCTTGCTTGGAACTTGGATTCATGTTGTACTGATAATTATAGATTTGAAATTTGGCCTCAAGATGCTTATAGTGTTCATATGGGTGTAAATTTCCTGGAATATTTACTTCCATCCTTAAGAAGGAAAACTTAATACATTAGTGTAGCGTTGATGGGACTACATGAATCCCATATAACCAAGGCTTGCTTAGAAACATATTGTATGATAAATCAAGATCAAGCACATGGCAAAGTATATCATGGGTCAAAGGCCCAATGATAATTGGAAAACTAATGGTGCCTTGTGATTATCTTTCTTGATTATCATAGGATTTGATGGTTATTATTTATAGCTGAAGATCTGCCATTGTGTACCCAAGAAGCTTGATGAGCTTTAGAGACACTATGTTGAGGCCAAATCCATTGTCTATAAGGACATGTTTCAATTTATGTTACTTTATATAAACTTCTATGTACAATGTTTTATTATGGAGTAGGCCAAGGGAAGACATATCACTTTGGTTGAATGTGACTTATTGCGTTGGAGCTAGGTGACCAAACCAAAGCTTGAAATTTATCAGGGGATATGTCACTAGCAATAGTGGATTGGGTCAAAAACTCATTCAAGATATTATTGTGGATTATTTACGTTCATATAAAATTTAAAACAAAAATTTATTATAGTGCCTTCTACAATTCTTCCATAATATCAAACTTCTTATCTTGGTCAGGAGTGAATGGTTTATTCTGAGGCTGAATGGTTGGTTGGATGACAAGCAAAGTGGTAGATGGTTGTGGGCCTAGGATATTAATCTTCAACCTTTGAGTTATGATTACACAATTAGGATTAAATACTAGACCATTATTGTAAACAGATGTTGGGAATGGTGTGAGACCAGACATGATAAGTCCCAGTTGCCAGTGCACTCGTATGTGGTCACGTGGCAAGGACGAGTTGTCAATATAAGGTCCAAAAGGGGAAATCCTAGTTTGTTGGTTTTCCTATATGCACTTCCAGGTCAAAAAATGATTATCCATATAATTTTGTTGAATGTTGTTATTTAGTAATGGTCTAGGCTGATTAGTGCTTGGTCTAAGATTAATGGAGATGGTATTAACGCTACTTATTACAATATGACCTATAACCCTATTGTATTCATGCAAAATTGCTTGGTAGGTTTGTTGGTTACCATTTTGACCTTGTTTTTGTCTATTATTTTGTCATTGTGTGTTCTACCACTAATTTTGTTGATTCTACTAGTTCAGCCTTTGATTTTGATACTATTGATTTTGTTACTGCACTAGCCGTTGTTATTGTTGTTGCTAATTATTTTGCTACTGCTAATTGTTATGTCAGGGAAAGGGGTTTTGATAAATCCCAAGATTTTTATTAGAAGTGGAAGCACCCTTATCTAATGTTATCTCCCTATTCTCTAGCATATTCTCAATTAAATGCTTGATTTAGACACATCTTCATAGATTATGCTTGTTGACCTGATGATAGTCACAAAATTCATTTTCATGGTACCAATTAGGGTAAGGGATGCCTTGCAGATAATGTTTTGGTATAGGCCAACTAATCATATTAGTATTAGTAAGCTTGAAAAATATAGACTCAATAGGTTCTCCTAGGTCACTAAAAACATGATGTGTAAAAATGATTCTCCTAGGAAGAGGGGTTTAGAATGGTAAAGGCTGTTGTATTTATTGTGAAGGTCTTGGTTATTGTGCTTACAACATTGGTTGGAGAGGTTGTTGGATAGGAGTAAGTTGAAAAGGTGGTGCAAATGATGTTTACACCATTTGGACATGATGGGATTTGGTTAGTCCATTTCCCACAACATTCTTATTATAGTTGAATTGCTTCAGTCTTTCTTGGTTATTGGCTTGTGCTAGTTGTGATGATTGCATTTGAATAGGATGTTGATGTTGCCAATTTCCCTAATTGGTACCTTGATTTTGATTAATTAATTTAATCTTGATGACTCTTTTATTGATGAGTATTCACTCAATGAACAAAATTGTATCAATGATCTCTTTAAAAGTATGTGCACATTGTAGTTCAGATGATAAACTATCTCACTATGCAAATTTTTGGTAAACATAATAGTTAATTGTTTATTTAATAAACTATGGGTGAAATAGCTTGCAAAGGCTCTCCATCACTATAAATAACTTGCAAAACTCTCACTGACCTTTTGCTTTGATTGTGTTAAGTCCACTAATGAAATCTCATGCTTGAGATTATAGGAAAAGTGCTGCACAAACTTATCATAAAGATAATCAAAATCCGTTAATGAATTTTTGAGAAACTTAAAAAACCACTCCAAGGCTTATCCAGCCAAGTTCCTTACAAACCACAACAAAAGGTATATGTTTCTATATGCCATTGGTTGACATGCGGCAAAGAATTTGGTCAAATGAGACTTAGGGTCACCTTTCCCTTTGTATTTGTCAAATTTTAGTGGTTCATATCCTAGAGGAAATGGTATCTGAAAATAATCCATGTTGAATGGATAGAAACACACATCATCTAATTTGAAATTTTTAGTCTATTTCCCAACTTGAATATCAATAATTACATCCTTCATCTATTGTAATTCTTAGGATAGAAAACTGGAAGGAACATTGGTTTGAGGAAGAATATTGGTTTGGGTAGATGGTTGGGAGGTCATAAGTGGGACACTTTGACTAGGGTATGATAGAGATCCCTATTGGAGTACATTGGTTTGGTTGGGGAATGGACTAAAAATATGCATACATGGATTATGATGTACTTGAAATTGCATAATTTGTTGCATGATATTCTAGTTTGGGTTGGTGATAAAGGTTTGACTTGGAGGATTTTGTGGTTGGGATGGTAAGATATAACTATATTTTGCTTTCTATGGTTGAAAAGGGACATGTTGCTGACTAATCGAACCTTGATGTTGAGTGGGAACTTGTGATCCAAGACCCTGTCTCTGAATTTATTGCATATTTTGAACCAATGGTTGTCTATTAGGTACTTGAGAAACATGGGGACCTCCTTGCTGAATAAATCCCTATGAAGAAGTTAAAACAAGTTTTAGATTTGACATCTATCATTGACCAATATTTTCACATTATTGACTAGTGATTGCTTGTTTTTGGATTGGCATATTAGTCTATGACTAAAGAGGTGTGTTGTTATCTGGTGAGGTGGAACATTAGTTACCCCTAATTGAGGTGGCAATGTATTTGTCCTCTATTGCATTGATACACTAGATTGTGCTTGTTATTTGGGAATACTACTCGTTATTTGTTGAAGAGGAGTAAGATTCATCACATTCTATGATTGAGGTGTGACATTACCCATTGCTTGATTACCTAATCTCATAGGTTGTACACTTGAGGAAGCAACTAGTTGAGGTTGGGGTGTAGAAACTCCTATTCTCTAGTATGATGATCTACTCATGGGATTAACTATAGACACATGTTTTTAGCTAGTTTTTTTATTGTATTACTTTGATCAGGATTGGACATTATTTTCACATTGTCTATTATATTTGGCTCACTATTATGTGTAAATGCTGAAGACACTTCTTCAATAATGGGCATATGCATCTAGTTATTTATTGAATCAATCTGTATGAATGGGTTAGAACTTAGATTCTCTTGTCTAGTTAACTCTATCAACACTCCTATCGAAGGAACTAGGTCAATAAGAGGCTTACTCACCATGTTCATCTAATTGAAATTATGTGCTAGATTCAAGTAGGTTTGATATGCTATTTGCATTTAGTTAAAGTGGTATTCCATGATTATTTTGCCTCTATTAGATATATTAGGGACTTGATACGTTGTTTGGACTAGAGCCATAGGATTACTAGAAGAAGCTTGTTGATCATAAATGATATTATGGGACACTCTTACTAGGCTTGGTGAATTTTCATGGGGGAAGTCTACTAGAAACTTGGCCCCTAACTTTATGGCTCTAACCAAAATATTGTCTTTGTTCTCTAACAAATGTCACTCAAATAAAAATGGATCATACATGGAAGCCGTATTAGAAGAATATGACTGTTGAAGAATTAGCTTGTTTACTGTGGGCATTATAGCTAGGTATTGTGCAGTTTATTTTTGGTCTTGTTTTGAATAAGGTGGTGTGTTAACTAGATAGTTAACTAATGCATCTTGGATTTGTGCCCCTGATTGAGTATTATAAGAGGGATAAGAATCCATTTCATAAGCAATATTATCCGCATAGGGGTCTTGTACCATTTCTTCCTACGCAACTACATCACTAATCCCTAGATTGTACATGAGTCCACTATGAGTGTAGGAATACATGTTGGGATTCATAGTCAAGGCTTTATGATAAAAGGTCAAAGAGTTATACAAAATATAAAAAGGATAGAATATAAAATAGATGATGTTCTAACTTGGTTTAGATTAGTCAAAAGGATCAAAAGGTTTATGCAAAGATCTATGAGGAAATAAGTTAGCGTGAAGCATCTAACATTTTAATATTCATACAAAGATAAGCAAGTAAATGAACTGAAAATCAAAATGCTAAAATATAAGGTTAAGTATTTCAAATCATTCTAATCTAGAAATTTAAAATTTTCTAGGTCTTTTGGCCAAACACAGTGTCAAAAGCTAGGCTCAAACAAGGCATGCGCTAGGACTCTTGGCCAAACAGTGTCAAAAGCTAGACTTTGAAATAGATGAAAGTTTTAATCTAACATATTTTAAACACTTCTAACAAACACTAGGCATTTAATTCTTGGTCATGAACTTGATCAACTAGGTATACAGTATAAAACAAAAGGCACTTTAGAGATAGTTTATTTTGTAATAAATAATGGTATAAAACTTGGTTGTTTTAACAAATAAGCTAGACAAAAGTGAACAATATAACTGTGCTTTAGACAAAGGATCACAAAAGTACACTCAAATTGGTTTGAAAATGTAGGAACAAATTTGAACTCTATGCAAGAGGGTCTATGAAACAATATTTGAAATATTTTGGGCATCATAATGATGCTACACTACCTAAAAGGTGTGACAAAAAAGTTTGTTTCAAAAACTCTCTAAGGCAAAGATAATTTCTAATAATTTTGACAGCGTAATACTACTTTTCTTGACTCAAAATGTTGTGGTGCATAGACTCAAAGTACAAGTGTTTAGCATAAAATGACTTAAGTCTATCAAGTGATGACAATGATTATGAGTCTTAAAAGACCTTCAACCCAAATTAGAAATTAAACCGAAGTTCCCTCAAGTTTAGTGCAAATGGAAAACCCACTTAACACATCAACCCTATAAACTTATAAAGGTGCAATTCTAAATTTAGATTATAAGTGAAGGAGTTAAAACAACTTTGGTAAAGGTTTAAACTCAATTGGGTAGCATAATTGTGCCAAAGTGGAAAATATGACTCCCAAGCCTTTAATAAAATTTGAACAAGGCAAATTAATGTTTTCACATGGGTAGCATAACACCTTTTTTTTCAAATGAAAATTAGGATGATGTGTTTGGTTTGAATTGTTTGTTTACACCATGTTTTGACTTCAAACAAGACTTTAATCTAGGATAAGGCCTACTAATTAATCACTCTTAGATCGTAAATTGACAAGGTTTCTTGGTATTGTTGGAATCCATCAATATACATCATTTGAGAGGATTTTAATTGTTCATCCAAAAGTAAATGTGCATTATATAGCAAGTTTTTACATCCTCCTTATCTCAAATGATAGTACTGTGACATGGACCTTGAGGCACACCTTACACCAAAAATATTTCCATGGTAAGTAGGGATTTGTCTAAGATCTAACAAGTTTCTAAATGTTTTAAGGGAATCGATTGCATAATGACTTTCACGTTAAACAATGCAAAAGAAAAGCACATATTTTAGATCTGTATCACTTGGCTTGTTACAAAAATGTCTAGTCCTTTTTGCAACCACTACATCTTGTCGTTCGCTCTATGTAGTGCGATGTTCAAAAGTACCACTATGTCTCATGTGAAACTCCAATTAGGAGCCAAATGAAGTAAATGCTAGGAGGTGAAACCCTGGGTCAAAGCTTCCCTAAAGAACACATGGGAGGTGGTGAAGTCCCCCTCACAAGCCAAGTTTGCATAAAAATAAAGAAAGCATGAAATTAGAAAGACTTTAGGGTCATTTTCATGGTCACCCAAAATTTGATGAGTTTTTGGGGAGTGCTTTAGATGACTTTCTTTCTAAGCCTTGGACTAGGCTACTTGCAATAGGAATGACTCTTTTGATTCCAAGGGTTCCCTAAAGGGGACAAATAGAAGAGAATAGACGTAACATCCCTCTTTTTTCCAAACAAAAATTTAATATAAATAACTAAGTAAATACAAAAAAGTTTGAAAAGGTGAGTTCATTTTTAAGCCCAAATGGAAAATGAGGGGGTGTTCATTTGACCCCTTGGTCTTAGTTGCAAACTTTGAAAACTTTCACCATAAACATCTAATTTTTTTTTTGTTAAACACCAAAACAAGGTTCCTAATTGATTTTTAAGCATGAAAAAGGTGATCTAAAACATGTTTTTAGAAAATGTTGAGCTTGATCCTACAATAAAAATGTTAGCATGTCCTTTAATCTTGAAGCTCTTTTAGGTTTGAAACAATGAACTTTAAAAAAGAGATCTCAAGTCTGTGTTTTAAGAAAAACATAGTGACCGACGTTGGTTATATAACCGATGATGGTTATATTTTTTAACTGATGATGGTTATCTAACTGACATCGGTTATACCAATGTGACCGATGATAGCTATCCAACCAATGTCAGTTTTACTAATTGACATCGGTTACTGTGTAAACCCATGACAAAGAAAAATGGTAAAACAAAGTTGTAAAATCAATTTCCAATATTTTTAATGATCCAAATGAAGGTTTTAAATCTTAAAAATTATCTTCTTCATGTGTGGGATGCATTTAGTCCCACTGGGCATGTCATTATGTGATCTAGGAATTTGACTCAAGAGAGGATGGTTAGTATGGTGTTAGTTCTAAAATGAAAACACAATGAAAGAAAAACACTAAATAGCATAACATCTCTAGGCCTAGACACTTGGGAGATATTAGTTAAAAAACATGAATAAAACACATAACTAAAATGCAAAAGAAACATTCTTTTGCCTCCCTTAGATGTTCCAAAATTGTTGTTGTAGTGGCTCACTCAGCTTGTGCTCATGAAGTTCTTGGCAATGGAAACTTGACTACTTCCATCTCTCCTTGGCACCTTTGGCTTGGATTGGAATCAATTTGGCATGGTAACACTAATTGAAATTGATTTTGGAATCATTTGTGCATTATAAATTTGCAATATCAAGACATAGAAATGATGTTCATGGTCTCTCTATTTTTAAATTTTTGAGAATGTCTAAAATCAACCTAAATTGTCCTTCCTGAGATTTAGATGTGTGGTTGACGATTAATTCAACTTTTGGAATTAAGTTTATAATTATCCTCATCATTACATTGGAGGGAGAGTAAATTAAGAGGCATGAAGGGCATCATGGAAGGCATTGATGAGGCATGAAGGGCATGAATCCTGATATTTGTGGCATTTATGGCCTAGGGATGTCTTCCTAACAAATGAGGTCACCCAATGATGAAAATATTCAATATTGATTTAAAAAACAAATTATTTAACAAGTTTTTATGGAATTCTTGGTTCGGGCTTGATTTGGGTTAATTAGTTCTTAAGTATGGTTAAGCACTTTGTGCATAAATTACTTAAATTGATCAGAATGCCTTGTTATTAGTCCAAAATTTGACTGGATTAGAATTAGAAGGCAATGTCATATGCATTGGAATTATATTCTAATTTAGGATGTTTTCAACAATAAATAACAAAGGCATGTGTCTTATGCAGAATATTTGAAAGGAAAGATCAATCTAGATCACCTAGGTGTAAAATTGGCATTTTGACTCAAAATGATCTGATCAAAGTTAGCTAGCCCATAAATTGCATTACCCCATTTATTGATACTCTAGCTAAAATTGCCACTTCGATATGTAAATTTCACATCATTTAGCGTGTTTTAGTGTTTTTAGGCCAAATTGTGCATTTTAAGTGGAAATTAGCCAAAATCTTGATTGGAGGTTATTGGTGGCTAGATTTAGGTGTCTATAATACCTTCTTGAAATATAACTCTTTTAAGATTTTCCAGCTCAGCTTCCACTCTCACTTTCTCTTGAAAGACATTTTTAAAATAGTTAATATTCCAATGCCTTAGTTATCCTTTAATAACCTATAATTTATTGGCAATGTGAAACATCAGAGACTTAGATGGAATATCATAGTTTTTCCACCAATTTTCTACAAGTCTAAAAAGGGGTTGATCTCATAGCCACATTTTTTCCCATTTGAAAGAACAAAGATAATGGGGGTGATCATTTTTAATCAAGAGAGCTATGGGAAGATGATCTAAGCTGACAAAGGAAATGATGAGGGACTCAGTCAACCAATTCTATGCAATTCAAGAATCTGAGACCATAAATCTATCCAAATGTTCTAGGATATTTTGGTCACCCATTCTCTTGTTGTTTCAATTAAACATACCACCTTTAGGATGAACATCAAATAGGTCATTAGTTTTCAAAAAAGTGGCAAAGTCAAAATTGTCTACTGGTTAAAAAATTTTCCCTCCAAGATTTTTAGATTGGTTTAAGATTGAGTTAAATTCTCCTCCAAAGGTGATTTTATCAAGAGTGAAACTAAAACACAAAACCGAAAGCTCATCCCACACCTTCCAATTATTTTGAATACCATTCAATTTGTAAACATTACCTAAGAAGGACATTTTAGATCTCATATATTAATCTTATAGAATTGCCAGTGAGATCCTACATTCTTCAATTTAACCGTTACGCTGGATGGAAACCAAAAAATGGCCAAACCTCCCAATGTACCCTATCCTCCACAAAAGAGACATTCCAACCCTTCCAACCTCCTTTTAAAAACACCTGCTCTTCTTCTTTACTCAATTTAGTTTCTTACAACATCAAGACATCTAGATTCTCTACTGGCAGTAAACGTTTAACCAAACACCTTTTTTTAGGGGTATTTATGCCCCTAAAATTCTATGAAAGGATCTTCATGACTCATGTGGGAGGAATTCCACCTCCTATTTTTCTAGACCATAAAATTTATTTATAGTACCTTGTTTGCCACAAGAGACTTCCTTTGCTGCCCTGACTTGTTTACTTTTCCTACCTCTCATGAGTCCAACACCACAATCAACTTTTGCCCTTGATACTTTTGATTTTGTAATGGAAAAAAATTCTCTTGAATTTAGTTCATCCTCTAAT